>JAGFBZ010000651.1:0-293867 GCA_018398805.1 Hirundichthys speculiger
TATTGGGTTTTACATGGATGTAAAGCAGAGAAGATGAGCTGTTTTACTCGAGGCTTAGTAGTTATCGATCACAAAACTGGAAGGAAAATCATTGAAGTGCACCTGGTGATTGTGGTGCAACAATTTACAAAGCAACCAGAGAACTGCAGTTTTTTCCAGCAGTTCAAAATAAAAAATAGATTTCAAAAACATACAAAGATGATGAGTGTCTTTGATATTTTAAGGAAAAATATTTTTTCATTTTGTAATTTACTATTTACAAATAGCAAATAAGTGAATAAACTAGAAAAGCACTCGGAGACCGCAGACCTCCTCCAAGCGCAACAATTCCCCCATAAAGTGATTTACAGATTGCGATAAAATCCGTGTTCTGGATCAGATTTGGATCAGCCTTTGAAATTTGATAGAGGTTCCCATTGTCATTCCCTGAGTGAAATTTCATGAGTTTTGGACAATAATTAACGGAGATATTGAGAAACAAATATTCGGCCCCATTGATCGCAATGTTATCGAAAAATTGAAAGTGATCCAGAATCCAGGATTTCTTCCACATCACACCCAAAATGAAATCAGTTCTTCCTTTTCACATTTCTGACAACTCCTGAAAATTTCATCAAAATCCGTCGATAACTTTTTGAACTAGTAAAGCACTCAGAGAGCGCAGACCTCCACCAAGTGCAACAATTCCCCCATATATAACGATTTACAGATTGCGATAAAATCCGCGTTCTGGACCAGATCTGGATCATATATGGATCAGCCGTTGAAATTTGATAGAGGTTCCCATTGTCAATCCCTGAGTGAAATTTCATGAGTTTTGGACAATAATTAACGGAGATATTGAGAAACAAAATATTCGGCCCCATTGACCGCAATGTTATCGAAACATTGAAAGTGATCCAGAATCCAGGGTTTCTTCCGGATCAGACCCAAAATGAAATCAGTTCTTCCTTCTCAAATTTCCGACAACTCCTGAAAATTTCATCAAAATCCATCGATAACTATTTGAACTAGAAAAGCACTCAAAGAGCGCAGACCTCCGCCAAGTGCAACAATTCCCCCACATAGCGATTTACAGATTGCGATAAAATCCGCGTTCTGGATCAGATCTGGATCATATCTGGATCAGCCTTTGAAATTTGATAGAGGTTCCCATTGTAAATCCCTGAGTCAAATTTCATGAGTTTTGGGTAATAATTACCTGAGATATTGAGAAACAAAATTTTCGGCCCCATTGACCGCAATGTTATCGAAAAATTGAAAGTGATCCAGAATCCAGGATTTCTTTGGGATCATACCCAAAATGAATTCAGTTCTTCCTTTTCACATTTATGACAACTCCTGAAAATTTCATCAAAATCCGTCGATAACTTTTTGAATTAGCTTGTACACAGACAGACAGACAGATAAACGCCAACAAAAACATTACCTCCTTGGTGGAGGTAATGAAATAAAATAGTGAATGCTTGAATGCTCCTGTTGGTGGGAATCGTGGTTTAGGACTTGGATAAAAACTGTGCTGTCCTTAAGTTCACCTCGTGACAGCTCTGCTGTCTCCTTCTTTAGCCAGTGGCCTGTATCAAGCACACATTATGGACTTCTGGTGCTGCAACAATGACTCTCTGGCCTCTTCAGCTTCAGCCCTGGTGCAGACAGAACATCACCGTTATTCAGGTGTTGCTGCACAGATTAAAAGAGTATCACGCCATTTTAATTATATTACAAACTGGGGAAACAGCTCACTAGGATTTACTATCTCAGTTTAGCCTTCTTTTGTGTATTTGGGATAAAGCATTTAAACTAAATAGTGTCATGCACCTGAATAAAGGGCTTTCTTTCTCTATCACTCCAAAGTCTTCCTTCCTTCATTTTTCCTTTAGGTTTTCCCCTTCTTTTAAAAACAGATTTTAGGCACTGGTGGCCTTTATTAGACAATAATAGAGACAGGAAAGCTGAGAGATGACACGCAAGAAAGGATCGGTCCTGGAACTGCCTGCTCAACCTCTACAGCTCTGCAGTGCTCCAGGCTCCTCCCCCTTCTTCAGGTGTCACCACAGCAGGTTATTGTGTTCTACATATTGATTTGGCATGGGCTTTATGTTGGATGCCCTTCCTGACACAGCCCTCCTCATTTATCAAGGTTTTAGAACCAGCACTGAAAAAACACTGGTTCGTCGCCCCCCTAGTGGCTAGGTTTTGCAATGCAGTGGGAACTGTGGGGCTCAGGACACTCACTCCACTGACCTTCCAGTTGGAGGGCAACCGTCTCTTCCCAGACAGAGGCTATTTGCATGAATGACACAAGCCAAAACAAGGCCATTAAAGCCTTACACGCTCCTGGCAGTAGCGTAATTTCTTTATGAGTGCTATGCGCTTACTCAAAGTACAAGAGTCATGTCGACCAGCTGCTAATTCGTCCCAGGAGATGTGCTTGTGGTTGATTTTTTTTCGTTGGCCAAGTTAGTTTGGCCCACATAGCAGGACTGACTGATCTGCCAGATTTTGTGCAAGTCCATGTGACACGTCACAGTCAGTTAACATGTGTTTCCTTAAAACAGGCAAGGTGCGTTGGGTTAATGGATGGCTCGAGTTCTGGTGCAGGATTCTCAGGTTTAAGTCCTGGCTTAAGCCCTCTCAAAATATTTTAGAGTAGGTGACTCATACCCACACACCACCAAATGTGTGGGTTACTGCGCATATGGTTTATTTGAGCAGAGAAAAGTCCAACTTTTCTAACCTGACCAGGTCACCAGTTCCAGTCAAGCAGGAAACATGAAGTTGTGATAACATTTGGTTTATCATAATAAATTTGCACAATTTTGACTCATTTACAATTCCAATTGTGACAAAGCCTTGAGTCTGTGAGCTATTTACGACTATAATGAACATTTTCCGTGCACGGTAACAGCCAAAACAGCACATTTACTTTCATATTATTTCATATTATAAGCATTCTAGCTTCAACTTACTGACTTTATCATGCAAACTGATATGTTTTCAAACATATTCGACGAGCAGCGCTGTCTATCGTACTAAAACTCCCTCTGATTCTCTCTTTTGTCTTAATTGCTTTGACTCGCTGCGCGCTACATCCACTGTCTAATTGACTTGCAGGAGCAACGCTGGCACTGGTGCCTTTAATCTTCAAGCATGGAGGTTTCCGGCGGTGGTCCCCTCTCAATGTTCTGCATTTACTGTCAATCTCCAGTCGCCACTCTTTGCCTCCAGCCAAGCCCTCACTCCCCCATCACAGACAGCCAGTGTTCTCAAATGGACCTCTTTATCATAATAAGTGCCAGCGAGGGACAGCTACAACCAGATATATGTTTTGGTGAAGGGGTGCTGCGATCGGGGGCCACTTCACCTTAACTGTTTCTGACAGCTGAAGGAGTCAGGAGGTAGGATTCACAGCTGCACCCTCCACCACCTGTAGTAGGTCAGCTGGTGTTATCTCCTGAGGAGGGTGGGACACAGCTGTGATGTTCAAGTTTTCTTCTACTTTGCAGAGTTGGTATAAGCTATGATGGCACATTTAGCTCATGCAAACTTTTTATTGATGGATTGTTATATGTAAATGAAAAAATGAGAATTTTTTTTTTCCAGAAAAGAGAGGAACATGAATACCAGCTGCAGGTTAGTGCATTTCTTTTTATTGTATCTTTGTGTGGAAATTAAGCAGAATTAATCTGTTTGTGAGCTCTGAAATTAGAAAAGACAATGCTAGCACAAAAAGGAAAAAAGGAGGCACTCAGGGAAGGAGCTGCAAGCATAGAAGGGAAAGGGAAAGCAGAGAAACAGAAACGGAAAACAAGCAGGTGGTAAAGTGGAAATTGCGACATTGCATGTATCAGAAATTTATTTTCCTTCTTTCCTCCCCCATGAATCTTTTAAGTGACCATCAGATTTCACTGATGCTCCATCACAAGGTGGGCTGACTTCTCGCTAAAACAAACATCCATGCATCCTTGAACTTTCAGATTCAGGCAGCGGGGGCAAAGAGGCCCAGACCTCCCTCCACCCCACCACCTCCTCCAGCTCCTTTGGGGAACACCAAGGTGTTCTCAGGCCAGCTGAGAGATTTAGGGTGAATTCCAATTCCTCCCTTAACCCTCAATCTCAACCCTCAATCTCAAAAATGCACGCTCCCGTGAAGTGCAAGTGCTGTCCCGATTCTTAGAAAGTCAAGGGCTGTATCGCCCTCAAATTTGAGATTATCCGGCACCACCATTGGAAGTGAGGGCTACCCAGAAGGCATTGCGTATTTTCGCCAAAACGTCTTCGGAAAGGATGGCGCCAAAAAAAGTGAGCTTCAAATGTAAGTATTTTCGTAGTTAATAAAGATATAAATGTTACGAAACTATCTTATTGTCTTCGTTATATATATTTATATTATCTTATTCTTCTTCTACATCGTTTTCTTGACAGACTGGACGTAGTTTTGGCGTAAGGCCGCCCCCCCACAGTCTGAAGACGTAACTGCACTCAAGTGGTGTCCCATTTCTAAGTCATGAGATAACCCTTACACTTCCTTTGGAGGGCCAAAGACTGAGGGTTAAGGGCGAGGGTTGAGATTGAGGGTTAAGGGAGGAATTGGAATTGGCCCATAATCTCTCCAACTGGTCCTGGGTCTGCCCTGGAGCCTCTTCTTGGGACATGCCCAGAACGCCACTTAAGGAAGGCGTCCGAGGGACATCCTCACCAGATGCCCGGCCCACCTTAACTGGCTCCTCTTTGAATTGCACCCTTATTGCGATGGAGAAGTTTGCACGCCCAGGAGCTACGCTGTTTGGGGCAAAAGGCCCCTGGCAGGGTCTCCCAAGGCAAACTGGCCCTGAGGGACGGGCCAGACTAAGAGTGGTCTAAGAAGAATCTATGGAAAAGGTAAATCAATGAGCACAGTGTCTTTTGCCAGGGTCAGGGTCATCGGGGTCCCACTCTGGAGCCAGGTCTCAGGGAGGCTGGGGCCGGGGGCTTCACCTGGCCGGGCAAAGACCGAACGAAATACGTGGGTCTGCCCTCTTGTAGGCCCACCACCCACAATAGAGGCCGTGCAAGTCAGGGACCTCAGCGTCCCGACCCTCAGTCATCAAAACTGGCTGTTGGGACATGAAATTTTTCAAATGTCTACATCTTGAAGTGGTATGAAAATCTGCAGGTGTTTGGCTTCTTTATGGAGCTGGGTTGAGCTGCACATACTCAATACAAAACCTGAATAAATATGTAACATGACATAATAATCAATGAGCTTAGAGGTCTTTCTAATGTTTTCAGTACCAGACAAACTTCGACCTTCAGTTTACTATCGTTGGGCTCACATTTGCAATGGAAATGTGAGAAGGAAATTTCTGCTCTCAAGTGTATTTCCTAAATTACCTCTTGAAAATAGTCTCTCTTCTTCTTCTTTTTTTTGTCATTTCTGCCAAAGGTATTAAATTACAAATGGAGTAAGACCAGGGAAGCCACATTGGAAAGTGGGGGTGGATAGTCATTTACATCTCACAGCCAGTCAAGGGTAGCGAACCCAAATGGAACTGCCACTGCTGTCTCCTTCCTGGTTTTATTGGGCTCTTTCTGAATTAGCACTGCATGAAAGTACGCCATAATATGGATTTTCAAGGCTTCCGCGCTTAAAGACAGCTGCGGTTCAGGCAGAGGAGGAGGACCGTGAAAGAGGACCGGGTCATGCATTCCTCTGCGCTGGCCTGGACCGTAAACTGGCCATGCATGACAGTAAAATACAAAGCATGAAAATACAGCTCCCTTCCTCTGTGATCTGGCTCCCTGGAAATCATTTGCACCATGCTTTATTTTTCTCCCCCCACTCAGTATTTTCTATTACAAATGAAGGAGCAGAAAAATGCAGATTAGATTTTTTAATGACCAGTACTGCGGCGGGGCGAATAGTTAAAAGAACTGCAATGTGGGAACATGATTTGCTGCAGCTTCAGATAAACAAATGAGTGATTTGTCAGGCGTTTCAGGCAAATAAATATGATTTGAACTGAAAGGAGTTAAAAGGTGTTCAATTTTCTTTCTTTGCCACAACTGCATGAACGTGTAAAGCAGCCATTTCCAAACTTCAGAATACCAAGGCCTAATTTGAAATGTGAAAAATCTCTGCAGTCCACCCAAACCTTTAATCACCACTGTGATCAACATACAAGACTAGAAGCTACATTCCAATATTAATGTATAAGGTGACCCTTATCATATTAAGTTAAGATGACAGTAGAATAACACTCAATTCATTTGTTTTATTACTTCTAAATATTTTCAAATCATGTAATAAATATTTTACAGTAATTAAAAACATATTTCAAAAAAAGTTGAGGATTTAAAACATATTTGTTTATTTTAAATGACCTCGCACGGCCCACCTGCAGTACCACGATGGCCCACCAGGGGGCCGCGGCCCACACTTTGGGAATCACTGGTGTAAAGAAAGGAGAAATGATGCACGATGCGCTGAAAATGGAAAAAGCTCCATCTCCCTCAGAAATAACTGGTCCATCATTTAGGCTACTTCAAATGAATGAGATGGGATGAAAAACTTTTAACACTTCCACAAAGTAATAAAAGATGAGTGGCTTTCACGTTTTGTGTCATTTTGATGCAGTCGTAAGCGATAAAGCACAACGCATGCAGCTATAATGAAGGACGTCTCTAAGAAAGCCTTCAAGGACGCTTCTCCTATGTGACTGCCTCTTGGAGTGTTATTTCTTTAGCTAGCCGTCTGAAATTAAAGCACATTGTTGCATCCATCATGTTATGTCCCCATGTGACATATTTGCAGGTACTAGTAAAACTCTAACAAAGGGGAAAAAAAAAAAAGTCATCTGTGGTGGCCATGAGGGAATAGTCATTCAGCGTTGACTTGATTGACCCGGCTTTCCTCCTGGATTGAAGTGCTTTTGGCTCAGTGAGCAGTGTTTCAAGGTTATGCAGAGAGTTGTAGTCGAACGTAATGGCAGCCTGTAATGAGTGTTTTCCTGTGGGACAGCTGGTGACTTTGGATGGCTGGTAATTTAACACCTGAGAGGAAGAGAATTAGACAGTCTGAGCTGAAGCTAATTTAAACAGATAAGTCACACTCTGATAACGCTTGTCTTTCTTCCCTCTGATATGTTTCCTTTCATTCTCGATCTGATTGTGCATCTACATCTCACTTCCGTCATTTCACTTATATCCCCGTCCGGTCTTTTCTTTTTTTCTGTTCCCCGTGAGCTTCTCTTTATATTCTCTATTCATTCTTCCATATTCACTCTAAATGACTCGAGTCAAGTCAAGTCAGGACATCATTTAGTTAGCACATGGAGACAAGAGAGAAATGATAAATATTGTATATTTTTGTACTCATTTAAAAAGTTGCGTCTCCACCCATATGACCCTGATGAAACATGGTCTCTGACTTTGCAGGAAGGGATTTTCTTGCATTGGGTTTTGAATAAAACCCCTGAAGTAGGAGGATGTTGGTTTAAAGAATAAGGAAAACATTTGTGATGAACTTTTGCCCAAGAAATACCAAATAAACTCGACTGTATACAGTTGCACCACTGCAACCACTGCACAGTGGTGCGCAAACCACCGGTGATTGTTGCTGAAATGAAAGCTTTCATTGTGAATGGGGTTTGGGAAAAATCTGAAATTGAGGACTACTGGGCAGGTTTGGGCAGGTGATGTCACAATAATCAAATTACATGACAAATCTACTTCCATTCCAAATTTTGGTTCATACAGAAGATATTTCTCATTTACAGTATCCCTTTATCTCAAACCACTTTAAAGTTATAGCCTTTTGAAACCTTAATATCAAAATTGAACATTTTTCAATATGGCCGCCACCATGTGACGTCATAATATGCAAATTATATGAATAATTTCAGTCCCATCACAGACTTTGAGTCATACTGAACACTTTTCTCAGTATACCTTTATCTCAAACTGCTTTCAAGTTAGAGCCTTTTGAAATCTTGATATCAAAATTGTATATTTTCTTGAAAAAACTCTGGCGCCTAAAGGGTTAAAAAATATTTGTTGCATATTCAGTTGCAGTGCAGATGTACAGTGATCTCTTAGTTTTCACGGTTAATGGGGACTGGCACCCCCCCGTGACAATCAAAATCCGCGAACTGGATAATAAACTGGATTGTAATAAATGACCACAATAAGGAATAAACGTGTGTGTTTAAACACACATCTGTGTGTTTAAAGCTAATTGAGAAGGCATATATGGCTATATTTTAAAAATTGGTTATCACAGTGGTACTCAGAGAGTTTCTCGCGTGGTATGCAGTATTAAAAGTTCGAGAACCACTGGCCTATAGGAGCATCGACATGCATGGTAGACATGCAAATCTAGATTTGAAAAGCCCACTCATGCACACGATGTAAATAAAGCTCATAGATTTCCACATACTTCATCCCGCTCAGCGTTGCAGGGTCACCAGAGCCCATCCTGGTACATCCTGGCCTGCTCACCAGTCCTTCACAGAGACAAACCTCCAGGCGCAAACATCACTGCTCCTAAGAGCAATTTAGAAGCTCCGAAAAAAAAAAGAAAGAAAAAAAAACCCCTTTGTTTGTTCAACCGTTCTGAAGGTTAAGTAAGCTTTCTTTGAGCTCAAGCGCTAACAGCCACATGCTCACGCTCGCAGTGACTGTGCATAACTATAAAACACTCCTCTTTCTGTACGTGAGATGTCTTGGCAGTAAGTGGCGTAGGATAAGATTTACTGGCCTAAGTACTGTTACAGAAACAAGCGATAAATCACACAGAGCTGTGAAGTGGACTATTCACCAGGCTGAGCGTTTTCTGAATACTCCTGCGGTGACATTGAGACGACGAGACCACCGCCTCCTCCGCTCTGCAATTAATGTCACCACGGCAAAAGTGTGAGATAAATACAGGAGGAGAGGAAGAGAAAAGAATAGAGAGGCAGAAGTGGAAATGAGCAGTTGGCAAGCTTGAAACGAGCTCGAGGAGCACGAAAATACAGGGTTGGATCAAGTGGGGTGGCTAGGGAAATGGTGATATTTGGTGCTGTTTAAGAGGAGATCACTTCTAATGTGCCAACTGTCCTCAATTTATACAAACAAGCATCAGCTGAAGTCCAGAGACGTGAAGATTCAAATTTGATGATGTAAGAAAAGCCTAATCCAGTTCAATGACCATTTTCTTTTTTTCTTTGGACCAATTTGTGGGGGGAGATTGTTAAAAGTTGTATAAATCTGCTGTGGCTCATTTTGCAATACAGAACAGGATATAGAGGAAGATAATAATGTAATTTTCTGGGGTCTTTGACAGCCTAAAAGCTTTTTTCACCCTGGGAACGTCAGTGCAGAAGTGACGTGAAGGTGCAAAACGCTCATGTGTGAACATGTTGCATCAATACATGTTGCGTCATCAAAGCAGCAGTGGATGGTTTATTAGATTTCTAATCAAAACGCCATTCTGTCGGAACGTGGTTATGATGTTTTCCTGCTGTACACGAGAGGAGACGAAAGAAACAGCTCTGCACTCCTTAGCTCAGCGAGTTTACCTGTCACCTGGCGTGTTTCCAGCTGATGAGATCATGTGCCAACCGAACACACTTCAGACTTCAGACACTTTAAGTACAAGTAACTGTTTGTCCTTGTATTTAAATTTTTTTTCTTCAGAAATTGAGTTGTAAAGCATCTATTAATACAGATTTATTTCACGGTAAGAAAGGGTGTTTTTATTGCTACAGACGAAGAGACTTCTGCAGCTGGAAACGTTTACAGATGTGTTTGTGAGAGACCGAGCAGGCTGGCCAAAAAGGAAACAACAGGAAATATCAAAAATAAAGGATTTTATTTATACCAATTTAACAAAAAACAAAATGTAAACAAATTAAACTAAGTGAGCTTAAAAGAGGTCAACTAAATCAAACTAAACTTTTTTTAGGCTTTTTCAACAAATGAACAAAACCATCAACCATAAACTAACTGACCTGACTCACAACACACAAGAGGGCTACATATATAATGGCTGATCAAACCATTTAAACACACACAGGGGGTTGACAAACAATACAATCACACTAAAGTATTTACAAAAACCCAAACAAGCCATTATTCCAATTATACAAAAGAAATCTTTAACCAAAATAACTTACATTAACTTGCATACAAAAACCTAAACCAAACTATTTAACCAAACTATTAACTCAAAAGTTGACATCTCCCCCTTCACGGAGTATTAAACATGGTACGATCTAAGTACCTCCATCTGGTCTTGATTGACATCTGTCCTCGGGTCCCAGAGACTCCAGCAACACCACAGAACTGGCAACTCAAAGAAACATGAATCAAACAAACGTACAAAAGTTAACTAAATGCGTGCACTACAAATAGAACTCAAGTTCAGTCGACATAAAATAAAAACTTGTGGGTAATTATTCAAATACCTGTAACAAAATATATCAAAGAAAGTGTTACTGACATGTCCTGTGATGTGTGGCAGCCAGTGCAGCCATCACAGTGTTACTCTCTGTATTTGTCGGACGTCGTCTATGTCTTGCTTTCATGTTCTCCAAGGTTGACGATGGCGAGCAGCGTCCTAGCCTGAACCTGGAGGACACGGGAGAGAGGCGGGAAGCAGACGAAGGGATCATGACTGGCTCTCATTGGGCGAGATAAAAACCACTGGCAGTATTATATACTCGTCAGCTCAAACCTCAAGTTTTAATGATGAATATCAACCCATGGTAGTTATTGCTTTGTGTGTAAAATACCTTTTTTTCCTGATCTTTCCATGTAAATTATTGCTTTTTATGGTACATATATAACGTTCATTATAATGTCATGGATGTTTCAGCTGTGGAAAAAAATAAACCAAAAACAGTTTCCACAGAGCTGATTAAAAATAAAAAAACTTAAATACATAAAAAGATTAGCAACTGTGACAGTTACAGAAAGATATTAACCTTCTGTTATAAGCCGTGCACTGTTTATAAGAAAATATGCTGAATTAAAGCCTAATGAGAGCTCATCGTCTTGTCTTTGAAGGACAGATATGCTCGCGCAGTTCAGGACGGAGCTGCAGGAAGCAGCTAATCCGAATCCTCATTTTGTATTTTATCCTGGACACGCGAGAACAAACAAAATGCACGTCAAAGCTCAGGGGCTTACTTGTGCTGTTTGAGAGACACCCGAAGCGATTTTTCCGCTATTAGTGCCAAAGCTCAGCGGCGTTTAAACTCCAATACACCTTTTATTGACATCATGTAAGATGCCTTTTCTCAACCCCAGCAAACTAATAGGGACAACACATCCTCTGGAATATTGAGAAACTCACCCAGAGGCTTCGATCGCGACATCTTCACTTTCTGCAGGCTTTCAGCAGAAATTTCAGTCCTGTCTTTCATGCTGCTTCTCACCGTATCAACCGGGGCCCTGTTGATCAACCTCAATCTGCAAGCATGGATTATAATAGAGACATCAGTGTCCATTGATTAAAGCTCAGAAAGCCAGTTTCAGTATGATGTAGCGTCAATAGAAATGTCACTTGCAATGCCTAAGAGCAGCAGACCCCTTGCAGGTGGAAGGGAATTTAAATGTGTAAGAACAAGCTGGGCTTTAAGCCACTCTCACACAGATCGTGTTATAAATATGCACCGGAGCTCCCCCTTCATTCCGCCTTCGTTCCAATTTCACAGAGTTCCCACAAAGGTGCAGTATTTTATCCTCCAGAGTGTGCTTTCACAAAGCATTACGGCGTTCTGCAATCAGAAGACGGTCCCTATCCTCCGGTTTGTGGTCCGCAGTCAGCATCGTGCCCTTAATGTCTCTGGTCACTAACTGCTTCAATCCCTCAACGCAAGCTTCTTCTTGGTTGTTCCGGCGGCACACACACAGCTCTGCTCAGTTTCCCGGTTTAGCTGGAGAATGGAGGGAGACGCCGTCATGGCTTGAGCTGGTAAAGTCTCTTCCGGGCTGCTAAGCATGGCTGCAGGGTTTACCGAATCGCTAGCGCAGCCAGTTGGCTACCAAAGCTCAGCTGGTCCCTGCCTCTCCAACGCTATCGTTTAAAAACTGTCTTCACAGCTTTAGCTTACTTGTCATGTTGCAAGGCGCTCTGACAGGAGACGGCTCACCGGGCTTCATCATCCCCATGACAGACTAATATCATCCTCTGGGGAGTGTTTGCTCGTTCAGCCCCCGTTACGCCTCTGTTACAACCTCCCAAGGTGTTGCAGAGGCGCGTCAGCAGCGGAACAAGAGGTTTGATTTGTGCCTGCAGGGTTGAGCTGTCATCATGTAAAGCAGAAAAATGAGGTTGAGAGTTGTGTATAAAAGCTGTTACATGTCAAGATAAAAGAAAAACATCTGATCCTTATTCGGTCTTCAACTGTGATGAGTAAAACCTCGAAGGAACAAGTAACACATGAGATAGTCTGCTGTAACAATAGAAGGCACAACTCAAAAGTTTACGCTTTATCAGGTCTTCATCTTTCATGAGACTGTGTTGTAAGAACATTGACCAAAAACCTATTGGTGCATGTTAGATTAATGCATAAAAGCTAACTTCCTTCCTTCCCCACCCTTCAAACCTTACTGGCCGTTCAAGACAAGGGATTAAAAGCGCACAAAAAATACATTTCGCTGCCAAACATTTATTCATGCCTGATCTGAAACTGGTCCTTTTTTATTCAGATGGTGTTATGCATCATAAATGATGACGATCTGTCTTTTCTTTGCTGTTAATGCTGTTAATCCCAACTATACTGTCATTCGTCTGAAGGATGATAACTTTTGTTTGCTTCCCATTCATCAAAAGTCATTGTTTTTGGACTGTTTTGGACTCTAGTCAGCTAGATCATGAGAGTCCTGGACTTGTAACACTGGTAACCTCTTCAAAACCCTGTTTTTGTCTGTGCAAGAAAAATAATTTATCATACGAACAATGCAAGTGATTCCACAGTCTTGTGTATTGCCACACTGCACGTATTATTTCCTTGAAGATCTTTCTTTCCAATAAGCCAGGAGAACTGGTTCATTGGAAATGTTATATGAGAAAAGTGGTGGAGCCAAATAGAGACAAGAGGACAGGAGTAATAACCAAAATAAGAGGAGGTGCTGCAAGAGCAGGTAATACAAAGTGAAAAAGCACAAATCTAGTCAAAGAACAGCAGAGTAGATGGGACCAAGGGAAATTAACCAGAACTGAACACAGAAAGAAACTGACCTTCAAAGTAAAACAGGAAATAAAGCCAACACAACAGTGCACCAGGAACACATGAAACAAGAAACAAAGAAAAACCTGAACAAAAAACTCCAAAACCAGACATGGCCATGACAGGAAATAGTGCTAGAAAATGTAATAACTTGTAATCACTGATGTGATTCAGCTTTTAAGTTGGTATTTTCCCAGTTCTTAAGCCCGTCAGAAATAAATACTTCTCTTAGATTTAAAAATGTATGAAGATTCAACTCAGAAGTCAGTCTACAATAGCTGAAAAGCCCATATCTCTAAACTGATGTCCCATTCATACCACCGATAACCTTTGAAGATAGGGTAAGCAATTATATGCAATTTCTAACCCAGAACGACTTTTTTGTCATATTCAGTGAATATCTCCTCACCATCTGATGGATAAGGATCTTGTGAATACACTGCAAAGACAAGAGCAACAACAGAAAGGTCTTCATACACAGGGCCAGGATCCTTAAACTGGAAACAAACAGAGTTGGGGTACCCCCCCTCCCAAAAAAAACAAAAACCTTAACAAGCATTGTTATGTTCAACCACCAGCAAGAGGAGGGTCCGCGCTTATTGTCATGCAGATGAAGTGGAGGAGGAGTCTGGGTGAGTTCATGATGGGGCATTTCTTTTCAGGAAACAGAAATCTTTTTTAGAAATGCCTTACCCTGCCTTTAAACTAGGAGCACTTAAAACACCTCTGAACAAATCCAAATTAAGAGTTGGGAAACATATTGACGTATTGCCCAGTTGAAGGTAATATCAGATGACATCTTAAGCTAAAGAACAAAAGAGCACCTGTAAATATTTACACTGTGCCGTGCCTGCCTTTAACGGTCACACCAGCAGTGATTTGGAGGATTTCTTTTTCCTCACTCGCAGCGTGTACATAATCTGACGTGCTGTTGCATATTTTGCTCAAAATAATGCAGCTCTCTAGCACAGCACTTTCATTTTAGAAGCATTTTTCAAGGGAAGATTAAACTATATGTGCCTTTATAGATGCCTTTATAGATACTCATTAGTTGGATGTGTTTAATATTCAAGTAGTGCATCCTTAAACCTTTTAAACTGTGCAGAAGAATCTTATTTTTGAGTTTGTCCCCACGAGAGAAATGACAGGTGTGAAATATTTCAATGTAGTTTTTTTGTGGAATATCAAAATATTTTTTTTGGAAATCTTAGTGTCTCCCTTGTTGTTATTTTTCACTTGAGAGCTTTCTGTCATATTTTCGGTACGACACGCTCACCTTCCCCTCCTGTTTTTCCTCCCTGCTGCACCGTTGTGCTGTGCTCCTGCTGGGGTGCAAATTATAAACACTTTGCCGTGTTAAAACGGGGTTTTAACGCGTTAATGACATTACAGTCTGTCCTGAAGTCCTCCAGTTAAAGAGGGGGATATCAAACTTTAAACTCCAACAAAGTTTGTTAAGCCTACTTTATACAATAAGGGATTGTCCCTCCTACTCTTCCTTTAAGGGAAATCTCAAGAATTGGCTTAAAACATCTCAAATCTGTGATCATTAATTGTTGACTGTATTTTATTCTATTGTTCACCTGCTGAAAACAGACCCGGCCTGTGACCTAAGTGCGTACATTTATGTACTCTATACACAATCTCGCTTTCATGGGTTTAACCATGTATGCAAACCTACTAATGCACTGTAAAACTCAGTACGACGCACTATGCACCTTAAAAATCTGTGCAAATGGGCAGCGTGTAATAATTTGAGCATTTTACATCATAGTGCTAAAAGCCCTTTTGCACTTGCACTTTACCTTTTTATGAACATCTGGTCCCTCTTCCGGTCTGCAATCAACAGGGCTGTCTTGTTTTTTCGTTCTTTCCATTCCGACTCTCTTCTGTTGTTACAAATGTGCGATCTTTGACTGTCTATGTTTTGTATTATTGATACTGTGTGTCGTGTAATGTTGTATGTAGCTGTTTATTGAGTCCTACAGGGGGACTGCCAATGCAAATTAGCCTTCTGGCTATAATTGAGTATATTTACATTTTAAATGTTCATTAATATACAATGTCCCTCTACACTAAATAAAGTGATTAAAAAATAATAAAATAAAATATTTAAAAAAGTACTTTAGTGTCCTGATTGTAATACCTGGATCACATTTAGTCCTGACCCACTGAACTCTGTCAGACCTGAAAACAATCTGAATGAACTCGTACTACTGATGTGTTTTAATCCAACTCCACTTAGGGCCAAAGACTCAAACAAATTAACAGGGATGCTACCGGCGCCTGTCTGGTGACGCTGAATTTTGCTCTCAGAAGAATATTGCAGCATTTTCCAACAATCATCCTGTTTCCCTTTTCTATCCTCCTCCTCGCGTGCACTCTGCTCCACCCGTCTCTGCTCGGGCTTCTCTCCTGCTTGCATTTGCATTCTCCTGTTAGGATGACTGATGATAATGAGGACAGCGGTGCACCGGGTTACAGGGCTTTGCATTATTTTACTACTTTTCACAGAAAATTGTTGCACGGCAAAGAAAGCACGCCTCCAATTAATTATCAATTTTTTATGTGTCAAGACATAAAAAAAATCAGCCGGTCCTTAACAGGTGAACAACAAAAAGAACAAGATCACATAACATCTTGCAGTATGCATTTATTTAAAAAATGCTGAGCCAGAACGGAGGAGCTGTGTGTGAAAAGCTAACACACCACGATTCAATACCTCTGGCAGCGCTAGCTTGAAGCATTCATTTCCTGTATGACATTATCTGTCTCTCACATCGCAGGGCTCATCTGCGGCAATGTCTTGCCTGCCAACCAGGTGAGGCTGCGCGGTGATGTAGCACCCAGTGATGTCTGCAGAAGGACTCGCAGGTGAAGCAGTCAGCTGTCTTCTAAAAAAGCCGAACCACTTTAGGCCATAACTCACAGAGGCGTCTGAGGAGGCTGTAAACTCTTATTTGGTCGCATCGACATGAGATGGAGATTGATGCTGAAAACCTTTGGTTTTGTCCCGTGATTATCTTCACAGAGACAAGTGGGCAATCTCATATAGGTAAGATGATGTAGCGCCATATCGCGCCGGCTTCTTCGCTGCCTCTTTATTGCAGAAGGCGCATCTTTACAAGATCCGTCTCCTCTTTACACTTCAGCTGCATCCCATCTCAGTCTCGATAATACTCGCAGACTCACTGGACTACCGTCGGCGCTGAGAATAAAGGGCTTTAGAGGAGTCCAGCTTCACAGAAGGCAGGTCAAAGTGAAATTGACATACTGTTCAGGGTGTTGTGTGGGATTTCACAGGACTCGGCTTCACAAAATGCACACGAATCCTTCGTGGAGTCGCCTCCTTTGGCAGGAAAGACACTACACTTGGATGGCGATATTTTTCCACATCAGCTGAGAGCTGGCTTGATAATGTTATGAACAATAAGTTCAAGGCAGTTGCCTCGGAGAAGGCCAAGGAGGATATTTTTTTATCCCCTTCGGTTAGGACTCAGTCGTGAAAGTTGACATTTGTATTGTCTGCTCTGAGAGTTGACAGATGACTCAAAAGAAATCTGATCAAGGGAGCTCAAATAAAGACACCCTTTTTTTTCATTTCTTGTCATTTTACTTCTTCGAAGCATCCGTTTATGCAAAGACTGTGAGAATGACTTATCATTTTAATTTGTTGATCACCTCCTTCGCTGCCTTTGGAGCGAGGACGTGCGTGACGAATGCTTCTGCTGTGTCCTGCCGTAGGACATCCTGTTTACGAGACGAGACTCACTCAGAGTTTGGTGAGTCAGCCTAAGTGCACAGTCAGGAGCGTTGCAGCTAAAGTTGCTCCTCACAGTTTAATAATTATGTGATTTTTCAGCAGCTGTAAAATCTAATTTCACGATGTGTAATTCGGCATCTGCCACCCGGGCTATCAATAAACATTTGATCATTTTAGGTCACCAAACCAGTGGAATGATATTGGGATATATTCAGAGAAGTTTTGAGTCAGAAATTGTACTTATTTGATTTCAATGAGACATCAGTGTTGACTGTTGAGTTTTTATCTTGGGAAAAAAAAAATCTCAAGGAATAGGGTCTCGGGTCCATTCAAAAGACGTGACTCCGGGTTCGAAATGGAATCGGTACAGTTAGTCTCGGGTCCGGTCGGTGCTCTCTGACAGACTGGGTCCGCGTTTACTCAGAGAGGTAAAGATATTAGCAGTGGCAGCCAATGTCAGGACTCGGGGCAGTTTAATTAATTATTTATTAACGTGACGTGTTTGTCATGAAACAATCGTGTTGTCCGTAGCGTGTTATTAGCGGTTTGCCCAGCAGCTGTAAAGCACAACGGATCGCCAACATGACAACGTTGGATGAGAGAACGTATTCACGACACGTCCCTGACCGGTGTAGGCTATTAGCGTTAGCAGTTGCTACCAATAGCATCTGTATCCACAAAGAAAATAACAATGACGTGGATTTATTGTTGCTTTACATCACGTAGCCTATGTAGCAACTGAACCGGTAGAAGAAGACAACTTTAGGTAAGAAAATCAAGTTTTATTCAATGCTAGACAACTTTTAACATGAGCAACTATGGGCTGGATTGTCTCGGTTCTATTCAGGTAACTCGGTTCAGTTCGTGGTCAGAAACTAAAGACTCGGGTCGGGTCGACCCGACTCGGGTCGGAGTCCATTCGGGTTCGGACTCCCGGAGTTATGATAATAGCTCGGTTTGGGTCGGTTTCGGGTCGAATTTTCACGGATCCGTGTCCATGAAAGTGGACCCGTGAAGACTTCTACAAGGAAGTTGTCTGATTCTCGTATTATATTTTGCCACGACAAGTCTTATCACAGTAATTACATATTGGATGTAATTAGTAATTTACTTTCAAAATGGTTCCCCCTACAGTACTGGGGAACTAATTAGACACATCGGCCTCTGGAGACGCCCGGCAGATGAAGAACTTTGAGTGCTGCCATTCACGCCGCCGAAATGATGATGTTTTTTTCTTCTTCCTGCTGCATGCTGTTTGATGATGCAAATTTTTTCATTCCTGATTGATAAATAAAAACCTGCTGGCAGACAGGGCTCTTTGCCGTGTGAACACCCAGTCAAGCATGATCGAATTCCCATCCTCCTCCGCATCTTTGAAGTCTTCCCTCTCTTTTCGATGGTGGACGAGGCTCATCGAGAGGTGCTGGTGTATATTTGAAGTCATCCAGGTTATGGTAATGCTAAAAAGCTTGGATAAGAAGGCACCTGGTTCCCTGAAAGGTAACTGCCTGGTGCGGTGTTTCATTCATTTTGCTTTATTGTTTTATTATTCCAATAAAAACCCCATGACGCACAATCTTGCATACAAATTTCAAATACCTGTGTGCATAATTAAGAGTTGTCACTGCAGGATAACATGTCGTTTTGTCCTGTAATGTCCTGAATGCAAACAGAGATAATACGCAGACTGATCCGCCCTTGGACTAATCGAACCATCAAGCAATGAGCATTAACGACCCAAATGAATAACTATTCATTTCTTCTGTGTTTGTGTTTCTGTGTGTGAGTGTGAGAGAGAGGTCAAAGGCACTGAAAACAATAATATGTACAATGAATTGTCTTTTGTCTTTATCAGCGAGCAGCACATTGCTCATCCGCGCTCTCCACAGTCAGTCATCTCAGCACTAATTAACTCCCAGAATTGGCAGTCGTTTTTTTTTTTTTTTTTGGCCTCAGCGTGCTTGAGATTATCCTTCTGGAAATGAAAATCTGGGTCCACTGCAGGGTGAGGACGAGCGTGCCAGGACCAGCAGTATTTCCACTCTGCTTGTCCATTTATTGACTCTGCTGAGCTTGACAGAACCTGTCTAACAGTCAGTCACGGAGAGGCGCGATTTCTCTCTGCTCTCGGGGTGAAAATCCGTCAGCCTGAACCTAATCCTTAAATTATGGCGGATAAATTACCATAAGATGTTTACGGTGCTTCAGGCACGACTGTGTTTCCCTCCTCGCTGATCTGCAGCATTGTAGTGGTATCACTTTGTGTTCTCCTTCCTCCTCCCCCCTTTTTTTTTCATCCTCCTTTTGTGAGGCGTGAAGTAAGAGCAGCTCCGTGAAACTGCTGAGCTTGCTCTTTCGCCTCCCCGCGGAGCATCTGGTCAGTTTGAGTCATGCAGCTGCGAGGAGACGCACACATCCCAGACCCCTGTGAGAAACTTCACCCACGCGTGGCGATCTTTCAACAGGAGCAGCTTTGTTTTCCACGGCGTATGCTAAATATGACTTCCTCACGCAGTCAGAGGTAACTGCGAAAGACAAACAGGCAGAGAGAGGTGAAGAGCAGGGTTGTAAAAGGTGATGGGAGCACACGAGAGGATTATGGAAATGAGGATGAGGGTGAAGGGGTGAATCGTATCATCATGTTTCACAGCAGTTCAGAAGTATGGGTTAATTTGACGCTCTGAGGGCGAAGGGAGGGGGAAGAAATGCAATGAAGCTAACGTGCAGCAATGCAGTGGTGGAAGGGGCCGAAAACCGGAAGAATCCAAGCATTCGTGCTGCTCCAAACTATTCAACTGTAGCACGAGAGAGGAAAACGGGCCCGATGGGATAGATGGAGAAACTCAAGCAGGAAAGACGTGAAGAAAGATGAACTCAGGAGTGTCGCTCCATGCATTCAACATCAAGGTAGCAGTAAATTTATCACAAACTTTCTCCTACATGGAAGAGTACTAGAGGTCTTCGGAACAACCCGACAACCCGAAAACCAGAGGTTCTGACCTGACCCGAATCGGGTCTCGGGTCCATTCAAAAGACGTGACTCTGGGTTCGGGTTGGACAGTACAGTTAGTCTCGGGTTGGCTTGGTGCTCTCTGACAGGCAGGAACCGCGTTTACTCAGAGAGAGGTAAAGATATTGGCGGTGGCAGCCAATGTCAGGACTCGGGGCAGTTTAATTAATTATTCATTAACGTGGCGTGTTTGTCATGAAACAATCGTGTTGCCGTAGCTTGTTATTAGCGGTTTGCCCGGCAGCTGTAAAACACAACGGATCGCCAACATGATAACGTTGGATGAGAGAACATATTTACGACACGTCCTGACCGGTGTAGGCTATTAGCGTTAGCAGTTGCTACCAATAGCATCTGTATCCACAAAGAAAATAACAACGAGGATTTATTGTTGTTTAGTTTACATCATGTAGCCTATGTAGCAACTGAACCGGGTAGAAGAAGACAACTTTAGGTAAGAAAATCAAGTTTTATTCAACGCTAGTCAACATTTAACATGAGCAACTATGGGCTGTATTGTCTCGGTTCTTTTCGGGTAACTCAGTTCGGTTCGTGGTCAGAAACTAAAGACGAGTCGGTTCCGGGTCCAAATATTGCGGGTCCATTCGGGTTCAGACTCCCGGAGTTATGATAATAGCTCGGGTCGGGTCGGTTTCGGGTCGAATTTTCACGGGTCCATTCGGGTTCGGGTCCATGAAAGTGGACCTGTGAAGACCTCTAAAGAGTACACATCTCAAACAGAAATGCAAAATCAGTGAAATATTAATTTGTTAATCCTTACTCTTGATTCCTGATAGATCGCTGGTTTAAATATTGAAACAAACAAATGAATACCCACGGACAGAAGAGGGATCTCTTCCAGTTTTTGTCTTTTGCAGAAAGTATAAACCCAAGATACTTTGATTTTGTCTCATGAACTTCGTGCCATTTTTTCCCCTCCTGCATTTCAAGCTTGAAGAGTGTGCAGGCAAAGCACACAAAAGCTCTGCACAGAACTCATGAACCCAAACAACAAACAGATGCACTGACACCTGGATGAAAAAACAAAAAATCAAACTCAAACATGTAAAAATAAATATACAGCTAGAACAAAACCTAAAACACACCTGACACACAGTGATACTTTCTCGCCGTGATGGAGCTTCCACAGCTCGACAGGAACCAAAACAGAACGCTCCAGTTTCAGTAGAGCTCAGGGGGTGTCGCGTGTTTGCAAGAAATAAAACGACTGACAAAATGGGCAAGGACGGTGATCTGGTCCTCTGACCATCTCACCTCAGTGCTGCTACCTGCATCTGTTTATGTTTATGTAGTTATTTCATTCAGTCATTTGTGTGCTCTCCTCTCTCTGTCCTTTCTCCCCTCTCATTTTCTTTCTTTACCTGGCTGGCCTTTAGCAGGAAGATCCCCCCATATGATCCAGGTCCTGCTCAAGGTTTCTTCCTCTTAAAGAGGAGCTTTGGGTCATGATCCGGGTCTCTGTAAAGTGCCTAGAGACAATTGACATTGTAAGAGACGCTATACAAATAAAATTGAATTGAAACTGAATTGAACTGTATTGACACATCAAAACTATAAACTACAGCAAGAGAGCAACTTGTGATGAGCTGCTACTGACTGGTCCACCGAGAAGATGGCAGGTTCTGGATTTGTCTTGGATATTGGTTCCTCTCATGGCTCTCGTCAATGAGTAAAAACCTGTACAAAACCGATCCTTCTCTGGTCCCCAGTGCAGCCATTCTGGATTCAGTGTCTTTCATTAGTTCTTACAAAAAAGTTAAAAAAAAAAAAAAAAAAAAAAAAGTCAAAGGTTTCCTCCTTATCTACAAATAATCGCGAACTAACTAGTTTCTGCCAAACAGAGCCGGCCAGCAGAGGTGCTGATGTTGTCGTGTGACGCGTTGCCATGGGGAAGGATGAGAGCGATCTGGGCTGGACCACAAAGGTACATGGTTCTATCCCAGACCCGCTGGACGTGCTGTGTCTGTGGCAAGGTCGTCAACAATAATAATATCAGTAAATGAAATGTTAAGGATTTTAAAACTATAATTTTAAGGTGAAAACGTTATGCAGCGTTGCTTTAAAACTCCACTGTGCAAAAACAGGTGGTGTTTGATGCTTCTGGGCTCAAAGGCATCTGAGATGGACCACCACCGAGTGTGAACATGGATTGTAGTGACAAATCTGTGTTGAGATCTTTTTTTTTTTAAATGGGCAGTGTGCTCAGGAAAACAGATGGAGCTATCGAGACTATCCCCCCCCAAAAAATAAATAAAAAAATCCAGGGTGTTGGCAATAAGTCCAAACGCCTGGGCCTGTGATGGCATGGGCTTGCATCAGTGACCTTGGCAAAGGTAATTTACACAATTCTGGGAATGTTCTGCACGCATGTAACAGATATGCAGATGAGGTGTTGTTG
This sequence comes from Hirundichthys speculiger, assembly GCA_018398805.1. NCBI lineage: Eukaryota > Metazoa > Chordata > Actinopteri > Beloniformes > Exocoetidae > Hirundichthys > Hirundichthys speculiger. The sequence goes on from JAGFBZ010000651.1 coordinate 22,389, forward strand.
CATTGATATTAGTTCATCTCTGACTGCTCCAGTCTTTGATCTGGAGCGGCACCATAGTAGTTCCCTCACTGCTTTCGCCGTGAAGAGAGCGAACCACTTATGATGCAGAGATGCTCTGAACATCTCTCACAATTCCCGATAACCTCCTTTTGAGTGTTTGATCTGTGGGCCGAGCAAAATCATGAATATAACCATCTTACTGATGAAATAGAGCAATACGGCGCAATCGCGCATTATTGGTTGAGGAATAATCGCCGACAGGCTCTAATATTCCTCATATTAGTCTCTGAAACATCCTAACAAACAATAAGAAGCCTAAATCCTTTATTCAAAAGAAAATATATATTATGATAATCTAACTCAGGGCTTCCTTCCTGCTGTTTCTAAGATGACTTTTCAGAACAATAAATACATTTGAGTTTGTCCTCATGATTATTCAACAGTTTTATCATTCTCTTTTTTAATTATTCTGCATGATCCTCTCTCTTTTAAAAAGCCGTAAGAGCGCAGCTAGCCGTAAAGATAGAAAGCCTTGCATAACAATTCGTACGACATCATCAATCATCCAAACGGGGGAATGCAAATGCAAGCAGGAACGAAGGAGGAGAAGAGACAGGTGGAGCAGACTGTGCAGCGTGGAGAGCGACCAGGGACAAAATGTTGTAATATCCCTCTGAAAACAAAATTCAATATCACCAGGCAGGCGCCATTAGCATTTATGTTTATATACACTATACTGCCAAAAGTATTTGCTCACCCATCCAAATGATCAGAATCAGGTGTTCCAATCACTTCCATGGCCACAGGTGTATAAAATTAAGCACCTAGACATGCAGACTGTTTTTACAAACATTTGTGAAAGAATGGGTCTCTCTCAGGAGCTCAGTGAATTCCAGGTAGAACTGTGATAGGATGACACCTGTGAAACAAATCCAGTTGTGAAATTTCCTCGCTCCTAAATATTCCACAGTCAACAGTCAACTGTATTATAAGGAAATGGAAGTGTTTGGGAACGACAGCAACTCAGCCATGAAGTGGTAGGACACGTAAACTGAGGGGGGGGTCAGAGGATGATGAAGAACATAGTGTGAAGAGGTCACCAACTTTCTGCAGAGTCAATCACTACAGACCTCCAAACTTCATGTGTCCTTCAGATTAGCTCAACAACAGAGCAGAGAGCTTCATGAATGGGTTTCCATGGTGGAGCAGCTGCATCCAAGCCAGACATCACCAAGAACAATGGAAAGCGTCAGATGCAGTGGTGTAAAGCAGCCACCACTGGACTCTAGAGCAGTGGAGGAACGTTCTCTGGAGGGAAGAATCACACTTCTCCATCTGGTAATCTGATGGAAGAGTCTGGGTTTGGTGGTTTCCAGGAGAACGGTACTGGTCTGACTGCATTGATCCAAGTGTAAAGTTTGGTGGAGGGGGGATTATGGTGTGGGGTTGTTTTTCAGGAGCTGGGCTTGGCCCCTTAGTTCCAGTGAAAGGAACTCTGAATGCTTCAGCAGACCAAGACATTTTGGACAATTCCATGTTCCCAACTTTGTGGGAACAGTTTGGAGCTGGACCCTTCCTCTTCCAACATGACTGTGCACCAGTGGACAAAGCAAGATCCATAAAGACATGGATGGAAGAGTCTGGTGTGGATGAACTTGACTGGCCTGCACAGAGTCCTGACCTCAACCTGATAGAAGACCTTTGGGATGAATTAGAGCAGAGACTGAGAACCAGACCTTCTGGTCCAACATCAGTGTTTGACCTCACAAATGTTCTTCTGGAAGAATGGTCAAAAACCCCCATAAACACACTCCTAAACCTTGTGGACAGCCTTTCCAGAAGAGTTAAAGCTGCAAAGATGGAGCCTGATCAACATCAACCCAGACACACAAGCAAAACAGAGATCCAGAAATGAAAATCACCCGAAAACACTCAGAGGACTCTTTCCAGCCGAGTGAGGACACTTCTGAAAACTCCACCTGGCCTTGCCAAGTTCGTCGTCCTCAGCTTCTCCATGGATGCTGAAGATATAACTGAGAAACGTGAGATCACAGACAAGACTGAACAGTCTTCTTGTCCTGCACACGGAACAAGATGACAGTTTGGACCATGATAGCGCATCTAAGGGGTTTTCTGCCAAGAAAGCTGCAAAACATTCCTGGAGAGTTCATGAAATAAATATTACATCCCTGCTTTGGAGAGATGAACATGGTGGTGCTGACAAATGTTCAATCAGTCAGACTTTATTTATGTAGCACTTTTAGTGAAATAAAACGCAGCACAAAGTGCTTTTGCAAAGTAAAAAATAAAAGCGAAGTCGCTGCCACCCCCCCTTCCTCTCCACCCCGAATCCCCATCAGTGATAAAACGCCAGCGCCATAGCAACCAGAGCCAGCTGCCACCCCCTGATACAGAGGAGCGTTGCCAAGGAAACGCTGGAGTTGAATTTAAAAAAAAAGTTAAAAGATGAGATAAGTAAATAAAATAATATAACTGAAAAATGAATGAATAAGTACACAGTCAAAAAAATAACAGTAGAAACGTGCTGAAGCCTGTAGCTAAATAACAAATCTGAAAAAGAAAATCGAAATCAGGATAAAAGGGGACATTAGTTAAAAGCCGAAGTAAAAAAGCTGCTTTTAAATGATATCAACATCATCTGCAGCCCTCGGGCGCTCCGGCAGGCTCCTCCACAGATGTGCTGCGTAAGTTTTTATCATTTAAATATCTTCAAACAACAAATAATCTCCCCCATCCAACGTTGGCTCCGGGAAGATGAAATAAAAATAATCATCATCGTTGTTCTCCTCTGTTCTCCTCAGACACAGCTTGCAGTAAAAGTCAAGCACTTCATCATCGACAGCAGTTTTAGTCTGGCAGAACAAAAGACACCTCATCAGCATGAGGAGAGGAATTCTTTTTTTGTCCTAATGGGAGCAACTATGACCAGATTTTCTTAGTAACATTAATAGATGGGGTTTGAATTAGTTCATTTTCATTTCAAATTGTTGGTTCATGCAGTTATTAGCTTTTATGGATGTGTTTTGTAGATATTAGAGATGCCCATATCATGAATCAGGACCCTCAGGATAAAAGATATTCATTCTTCTACTAAAAAAAGGATTGTCTTGATTTCCTCGTTCCTGGTTTTTGTAACATGCTCAATTTACTCATTTTGAGTAGTTTTCATGGCCATTTCTCACGTCTGCCGAGGGATTCAGAGGTTCAAAGAGGCACACAAGGACACAAATGCAACATCTCCTGCAGACCCACAACATTTAAATGTTTACCCAAGTTTGCTTTCTTATTTTAAAATGTAAAAAAGGTGCTCATTTAGATACTTTCTACAACAATAAGTCAAAATGAATATACAGTGATCCCTTATTTTTCGGCTCGTAATTAGCAGCTAACACGCTAACAACAACAAAAGAAAAAGTCCGGTTTTCTCTGCATGGAACGAGCAACTTTATTTCTGGCACTTCACAACTTGTAACATCACACAGTTGTGCTATTTGGCTTGCTCCTGTCCTGTCCCTTAACAGAGAACGTAAATCTATTCACGCTGGGCTGCTGTTGATGCTCACTCCACTTTTCATCTAACCCCGTTTTCTTCTGCCGTTCCCATGACACACACACTACATTACCCATAAGGCCACCTTCTTAAAGGGCCCATTTTTCACTTGAGAGATTTTGTGATAATTTTTATTTTTTTAAATCTATATATTTCTGAAAAATCTGCGAATAACTAAAACCACGGAACTTAAACCGTGAATTAGCAAAGGGATCACTGTATTCTATTTTTCCCCCTACACTATTCCATGTTTTCTTTTTTTTGAAGTTATGCAAGTTAAACAAAAAGCATCAATACAAATATATTACATGTACAAAATACATCATTTAAACATGAGTGCGATGCCAAGTCATGATGTTCATGTACGTGTTTTCTCCCAGCCAGGAGTCATGTTCAGACTCTTCTCGGTGCCAGACATGTGAAGTCGAATAACAGAAACATGCTCTCGTCTCTGCAGACAAAAAGATTTCTCTGATTCTCCCTCCTCCGTCGTCAACGTCGCCCCTCTCTCCCCCCTCACCTGCCTCCTGTCCCCGCTCTCTCTCTCTCTCTCTCTCGCTCACGCCGTCTTTTCTGTTTCTTGAGAAAGCTCTTTCTTCTCAAGCTTATTTCCCATGAGCCCCCGCTGATTGCATGATTGTAATCACCATACGCAGCTGCCATGGTGACAGGTAGACGGGCGTTCACGCTCCACCTGCAAATTCAGCATCGCACTTGATGACACAAGCGGAATGTGGCGCGTCCCTGGACGCACGAGCGTGCCTAAATCATCCGAACAACTTACGGCCATTATAGGAGGCGAAAGGCGTCAGGAAAACAATGTTTTCTCCGCCGCCTCGCAGCGCTCTGGATGAGGTTATCGCGTCAGAAAATGAGAAATAGTGACAAGAACGCTAAAGTTACATGTCAATTTGCCGGCGTCCTCTCCTGTGGGGGATTGAGGGTTTATCGCTGAATGGAGGTTTCACGAGTGCTGTCTGTCTCCACGTCTCTGTATCTCCTTCCAACGCTCTCTGTGGAATGGTGGATGCCCTTGCTCGTGTCAGAGCAATCTGTTTTGACAGGCTCAGAGGGATGTTTGATAGCAAGGAGCCTTTTCCTGCAGCATAAAAAAAAAAAAAAATTGGACGGCGTTTGTGGTCTGTGTCATATATGCCTGGCGAACAGACAGAGTCGCTCTCAACAGAACAAAACGATACTGTGGCATCTGATTTGTACTGCGTGACAGTCCATAAATATGTTATGGAGAACGCGGCGAGAGGTAAACACCTCAGTCATCCAATTTCACAGCACATAAAACATGCATCGAGCAGCTAATTGCCATTCTGAACGTATTCGCCGGTGTTTTGCTGTTAAAAAAGCGCCGGAAGTCACAAAAAACACCTTTGCGCTAATGAAGTTGGCTGTCATTAAGTGGATGTCAGTCATTCCTGTGCTGGAATCTCTCGAGTGTATTGTTTTTGTTAAAGTCACACCGCCTGCACCTCATCTCTCTCTTTAAGTCAGTCCTCCCACATCCCCCACTTTTTCCTCCTCGCCGGTACGTCTCAGTGATCCTCTCCTCTTTTAGATTCACGCGCCACATCCCTCTCAACTCTTTTAATTTCCCTCCTCCTGCTTTATCTGACTCCCGATATTCAGCGCGATGCTTTCACTCCTCGGGTTATACTTCTTCCTCCGTTTCTATAACTCCATCCTGCAATTTCATTTCATTTCCTTCTCATTCACTCTCTTTTTTTTTCTCCTCCTGATTTTAATATCACCCTAGGTTCCATCGTGGAGCGCTGCTTTGATTAAGCAGTGCAGTGAGATGAGCAAATGTCTTTTATGTAACTAGTAGCAATGTAAATTGGTTCAGACAAGAACACAATATGTGAGGACTTTTTTTTTTTCCTTTTGGTGTTACACTCTTCCTCAAAAATAAAACACAAATCAAATTAATCTTTCCATAGTTTATATATAACCCCCTCCTGTCAACTCATTCATTCATATTTTACATTAGCAGAGCTTTGAGTTTGGGTTGAACGGCAGCAGAGAGTCAGTGTTTCAATGTTTTCAAGGACGATACAAGTTTGAGTGGTGAAGAAGAGCTTTTATTTTATTTTGCTTCCAAAGTGTCAGTGTTTTGAGAGCCAGCTAAATCTTGAGATATGGTGGAGGAGTCACCTGCTATGGGAAGTGTATTAACCCAGCTTGCTGTGCCCACTAAGGATGTGAGGGCTTCGTATGAGGGCTGGCTTTAGCTCTGATGCTTCTAACTTACACTTTAAACCTTCGCTGCACCGCTAACACCCTTCCACTTCACTGTATATAACCTACAAAATCTTTTTCGTCTCATCGCCATGTTTTCTCTTCATTTCCTGAAGTCTACTCAGCATACATGGCTGAAGAAGGATGAGGCGTCCCTGAGCTTCTGACCGCTTTCATCACTTTGATAACAACTAATGGGAAAATGAGTGGAAAATGACGGCTGGTGGCCGTCGCCCAGTATGAACCCTCAGACCAATGAGACCCAGATGTGCCTGGGGTCAGTCTCCCACTGATTTTCCAAAAACAAAAAAGTGATATTTCCTGGTGAATTTGGAAGAAACACACCGATAGAGTAACAAAATGAAACTACTGTGGTCCCTTATTTTTCGCAGTTAATGGGGACCGGCGCCCCACCGCGAAAATCAAAATCCGCGAACCGGAGCCGGAGCCCCCCAAGCCTCAATAATGTGTTTAAAATAGGTTTAAAAACCCAAAAAAAGTAGCGAGGCACTGCAGCGAAACAAGACAAAGGCTCAACTGTGGTCTTTCTGTTACCTTCACAGCCTCTGGTCTCTGAACCGTAGTAAACAAACTGCTGGTATTGTGCTTCTTTGGCTCGTAATTAGCGGCTAACATGCTAACAACAAACAAAACAAAAAGTCCGGTTTTCTCTGCATGGAACGAGGACTTTATTCTGGTACTGCAGGAACTTGTAACGTCACACAGGTTGTATTGTTGGGCTCCTGTCGGTTAACAGAGAATGTAAATCTATACACGCTGGGCTGCTGTTGATGCTCACTACACTTTTCATCTAACCCCGTTTTCTTCTGCCGGCCAACGACACACACTACATTACCCATAAAGCAACATCATTACCCATAATGCTACCTTCTTATAGGGGCCAGGCTGGCTCACAACATTTCTTCACTGTGAGAGAACGCACACAACATCCTGTGATATTTCCGCGATTTTTAATTTTTTTTTAAAATGATATTATATATTTCTGAAAAATCTGAGAATAACTAAAGCCTGAACTTAAACCGCGAATTGACGAGGGATCACTGTATTTATTTATTTGTCTTTTGAACATATATGAGCTATACAGTTGTTTTTCATAATAATATGAATAATTATACAATGATATTTCAAATAGATTTATCAGAAAAGAAAAAATAAAAAACTTTAATGAATACAGGCAGTAATAGCCTGACGTTTTGTATGTTTAATAATTAATAATAATAGATTTTTTAATGTTCAAAAAAAGGAGTAGAGGGAAGCTTAAGTTTATGAAATCCCTACCCCCTTTCATTTACATTTTTCATATGTCATTAATTTTGCTTAATATACATAATATAATATAAAACATGATATATCATTTCTGGATTTTTCATCAATTACTCCTTACTATACTTGTCTAATGTGTATTTTTTAGGCTGTTTTTTTTAAATTAGGCCACATGTTTGCTTTCTTTGATATTATTAGGTAATGTATTCCACAACTTCACCCCACAGACGGATGTGCACATGCTTTTCAGTGTCGTATGAACCATTGGCTGCTTTAGACTCCCTCTTCAGTTATATTCTCCTTCTCTGTTTCTGAACCATCTTTGAATGTTGCCTGGAAGTCATTTGTATCTAGCTTTGTATAAAATTAAAGCAGTTGACTAAGTAGATAAATTTCAATGTTTGTAATTTTAAAAATAACTAAGTGCAATAAACGAAGTGCTAAAAGGTAGCTAATGGCTCGGTAATGGACTACATTAGACTTCTTCTCCTTCTTTAACACATCCTTTTAATACACTTAACGTCAAGGAAATTAATGTACTTCTTTCTTTTTTTTACACTACCAGGCAAAGGTCTTTGGCAGCCTTAGTCTGGTTGGTTTATCAAACGTTTAGTGACATCCACATTTATTTTTCAAGGTTCTTTGAGATATAAGCAAACGATTCAGGAACCAAGATCTCTTAAATGTAAATAGGATAGAATCCTAATTATTTGTATTTGTCATATTATGTCGTATTCTTTTTCTCTTTTCTTTTTTGCACACAGAAACAGTTTGTTTAAAGTCTGAAAGGTTTTTCTCACTTTCTTTTTACTTGCAAATGCTTTTTTTAAATTAAGATTTAATAATATTACTTATAGTTAATCATATTTGTTTGGGGTTCATGCTCTGGGCCTCTAAAAAAAGCGACACGGAGACATTTGTGTTGTAACAGACGCCATACAAATAAAGATGAAGCGAGTTGAGTTGAATTGTCTGCATGTATTAGAGAAAAGAGTTCTTGTTTCTGGGGAGGTCACACAAGATTCTGGCTTTTTGCTTCTAGAACCATTACGTTCTGAACATTGTGTGGTTTTATCTTGACATTGACCAATTTTGGTTTTACCGTGACTAATGCTGATGATCAAAAAATGGCCAATCATGGACCGACTGATTAATTGGTCTACCGTCATTATTTTGTGTCTTCATAAAAATACAAAACGTAAAGATATGTTAGATACGACCTGTTAGCCCAGAGGGCAAGTTACCAAAGTCAGAATAAAGAATAAAATGCTGTTTTAAGCCTTTGATGAATATCAGTGTACTAGTGTGGATATGGTTCCTGCAGACTAACCGCCAAAGTAATTTTAACTTTGTGAGTGCACAAAAAGTGTATAAAGACAGATCAACCGCATTTTTAATCCACACCAATCGTCTAAACGCAAAAAGAGGACGAGAGTTCCTGGTCACATAATGGTTAACGTCCATTATGATGCAAATGTTCGTGTATTCTGGATAACTTTGCTTTTGACTGGTTCACTAGCTGTACAATTTATTATCAGTGTATTTGAGCAGTTCACAGCAACAAAAATGTTTCTTTTTCACCCTAGAATTTTATTCAATTTCATTTTTTGTAAACGTTGCTTCATTAACTTAAATGATTGAAAAGTTCATGTTGTGAATAAAGATGCAGCGTCATCATGTTTGGAACAAAAGACTGAACACTCTGTGGATTACAGCTGTGACGCGGTGCCACGTGAACTTAAAAACGACTCAATGAAATGTCATATGTCGAGTTTTCTTTCCCTTGCCCTTGTCTAAAGGGTGTTGCTTTTTATTTTCAAATTCTCTCTTATCCATCCTCCACATGAGAATGAACCTCCTCCATCATGCGCTCTCCATCCTTCGTTCTTCAAATTGCCCTTATACCCCAGGGCGCACAGTTGGAAAGGCAGACAAATTCCACCCAAGTTTTTGTTATGTAATTCATTTTCCTGCTTCGTCTTGATTGGCTGACTTCGACAGGGGGGGGGGGGAGGCAGGATGGTAGGTGGGGGGGTGGGGGGTGGGGGGGGCGTAAAAGATGTTTTCCACATGGCAGGACTCTGAAAGCCACGTCCGTGCATAAAATGCAGAGACTGTTTTCTCATAACGGCCGTCCGATGTGACTCACACAAATCAGCATCACTTCTGCTTGTTTCAGCATCAGTTTCAAAGGAAAACAAAGAATAAAAAAATACTTATTCGAATATTCATTTTCTTCATCAGCATTATGCGTACGTTGTGCTCGCAGCAGACATACATGAGATCAGATTAACAGTTCAGATTTTGTGACTTTGTAATAAAACAGCTGCTGACAATGATTTTTAAATGCAGCTCTGCATCATTAAGAACAAGGTTTCTCCCTGTTGGTGATGTGATGCCACGTGCACTTAACCAACATTTGTAAGGCTTACCTGACACGCCATCGATGCCATTTGATGCTTTTGAAGAAAATGCATGAAAGAGGCCACAAAAGGGGGAGAATGGGAAAGGAACTGACGGATAAGAAAAGGAGAGATGGCTGAAAAATAACTAAAGATTGGAGGAGGATGCAGTTTTATAGAGAAATATAAAAGAAAACAAGTAAGGAACATTTTGCATAAAGCTGCAAAGGGGACCTATATCAGGACTGATGTCCTCAACATTTCGTGGTTACCATAATCTCCATGATTCACCGTTACATAATGCCTGGGAGAAGGCCTTGTTTTTATATAATAACTGTTCACCACAGGAAATTTCTGAGTCTGTGACTAATTCAGTGCTGTAATCAGAGCTTCAGTGGAGCAGGCCTTAACGTGAAATGACCTTCTCTCATGCACCTCCAAGACAACAAGCAACCATCGATCTCTCAACGCAGGAAATAGTATTCCTGTGCCGGCGTGATTAGGTTACCATGGTGTGTTCATGGACTCGGTTGAAAGCAAGGAAAAGTCATGGCATTTTCAGTCTTCTCTCCTTTTTGACTTTTGCGTAATACAAGCTGTTAATTACCCACGATGCAACATGTCAGGGCAAGCTTTGATCAGATCAACCCCTTTCATTTATTGCCGTCGTAATTAGGACTTTCCTTTGAACCTCCAGCATGGCAAACTTTATCGTTTACTCTCTAGAGTCTAGACAATCAGTGCGTTTACATGGGACGTTTAATTCCTCTTTAATTCAGAATTAAAGTTAAAGCCGAATAAAAGTTACCATGTAAACACTTAATTCCATATGAAAATGTCAATTCCGAATTAACTTAATTCCAAAGTAAGTGGCTGGTTTATTCCCATTTTAATTCCAAATTAAGTAATTCCGCGGTCATGTATACACTCATTCCTGTTTCAAATTAATTCCCGTCTTTCTGTGCATGCTCGTTCTCTTGCCTGTCTGTCGCGATGAAGCTTATATTCCGCGCTGGGCTTGTTTTCAAAATGGCAGCACGCAGTAAACGGTGTTCAAGAGCAGAGACGATTTATTTAATAAATAGCTTGGAGGAACTGGAAATAATTAAAAGAACAGATGGCAGGAAACATAAAAATTGTGAGCTTTTCAAAGCGGCCAGGTTAAATGAAGGAGGTTTCACAGATAGAGACGCCACCCAGGTCAAAAATAAGTGAAATGTTGTTGCTAACCGAGTTAGCTAAGTTTGTTTTCTTCCGGTAGATGTAAAGACGTTCGCCCCCCCTATACAATCAGAACCCTTCCCAACCCCCAGACCTAAAGCGGAGTTGGATAAAGCCGAACAAACGTGTTTTCCATGTAAACCTTAATTCGGAATTACTATTTCCATGTAAACTCGAAGGAAAATAGTTTAATTCGGAATTATTTAATTCCTAATTATTAATTCCGAATTAAAAAACATCATGTAACCGCAGCCATTGGATCGGGACTAAATGTTTTCATGGTTCTGAGCGGTATCTTTTTATTTTTTTAAACTCAGTCTTCTGCTTCAGCACCATCATGAGGTTAATATTTCTGGTTCAGGATGAAACATTTTGACATCTATGGCTTGGATTGTGATAAAATGGAGACATTCTCCGCAGGGTGAATCTAATAACTTCAGATATCTCTCAACTTTTTTATCCAGTGGTGTTCAGTGCTGAGCGTTACACATCATTTTACCCCGTGGATTGCTTTCCTTTTCCACGTAGTTTCTCTCGGGGTTCATTGTTTTAGTCCTGTGTGACATCACGGTAGGTTTAGGACTGTGTTGTCATGCGTGCTCAGGCTTTAAAACCGATTTGGCTCCGGTAACTCAGTAGGATCTTTCCATTTAGCGAGCAGGTAAAGACAAACCATTTGGCTTAAAATAAACACTTTCCCAACAGTTAACCCTGCAGTCTAAAAGAAATTAGGTGGAAAAGAGTATTGTGTGTGGCAGTCTGATCTTCAGGGGTCTCGGTATAGCTCCATTAGCTGAGTTGTTAGAAGTTATACTGGTCTGATAAGTCCTACTGAGAGAGTCAGTCTGGTTTAAAACCTCTACATAGACCCGAAGTAGTGAAAGTAGTGAAATTCACTACAACTATAGTAAAACTCTACCCAGCTCTATTTGCTTTACAGTGAGCTTTTTGCCTCTTGTTTTTTTTTTTTTACTGCAAATTATCTCTTTCAGCAAATGTGGGATTAGCTTGGTATCATAATGGCACCATGCGACACTGGCGTCCCAGAGATACAGGGCGCAATTGCACTGTGAAAGCCCGTGGCAAAACTTTAAATTAGCACAGTTTGGGTTTTTCAAAGAATATGGAGTTCTGTGGATTCTGTGCCAAGCCTGGGACTCGGCACTGCCGTAGAGGTGATGTTGGTTTTCAGTACGCCCACATGTGACAATTTTTTTCTGATCAGTGGGTTTATGTCATCTTAAAATGTTTTAACAAAGAGCAGGTCCGGTTGGGCTGAGCCATGCAGGGGAAGGAAAACTAACAAAAAAAAAAAAAAACAGCTCGAGATACAGTTAATGCTATCCTACTGCTGAAAATGATTTCTAAAACTCCTTGTATTTTATATTTGCATTTTCAGCTGCATCAACACTCCTGACTTGCATTTTAATGCTGTTTTTAACTCAGAGGACCTGCAATTTCTTTCTCTCTCTCAGTCAAAAATCTGTCAACACAGCATCAACTCTGAGGCATCCAGAGATGCCCTCATGACTCACAATATATCTTTCTAAAAGACAGTTTACAACAACGTCCATCTCAAAACCCCCCTCTCTTTTTTTTTTTTGCGCAAGGAAAATTAATGAGAATAAACTGAAAGAGCCAAAATTAGTCCCCTGACACCTTATGTTTATCTCTTTCAACGAATAACATCTTGTTACAGCAGATAATCAAATTTAAATCTGAAGCGGTGGTTAGGAGGAGTGCATCTACATTTTTCAGTATTTTTTTCCAACATAATGCAAATCACACGGAAAAAAAAGCCACCGTCTCAAAAACAGAAGCTCACACGTCCTCAAACAGAGCTGGGCTTGACCGTTTGAGTTTCGGCATTATTGCACTGTTAGACATTTTGTTGTATTTTTACAGTAGTTTACTGGCGACACTATTGCTAGTAAGTTACTGTAATTACCACCTTACAGTATTAATCCTGTAATAATGTTTTACAGTAAATCATCTTTACTGGCTAAAACCAAATAAATAAGATAATTAAAAGATATAAGTGCAAAGACATGATAAAAATAACTAAAATTATACAATAAATAAGCTAAAATTTACTATACTAAAAGACTAAAACTAAAAGTTAGACATATAAATTTACCATCACAAAGGCCTACAGTAGCATTACTGTAAATGTCAACAGTAATTTACCACAATTTCAAAAAATACAGCAAGTTACTGTAAATAAAGGCACTTTGCCCATAATACTATGCAAATTACAGTAACTTGTTGTAATCATATTTTGTGGTAGGTTTACTGGGCATTTTGTGGTATTTTACTGTAAAAATTACAGCAAAGGCTAGCAGTGTGTGATAGCCCTTTTGCATCCTTCTTGGCCATTATTTGCTAGAGACAGCCATATTTATGCTAATGAGCTTCGCTGAGACTGAACTCCTGGCTCCACTGAAGTTGTGTGAGATGTGTGGAGCCTAATCCTCCCTAACACAGATCACTGACTTACAGCGCTCAGCTAATAACTCTGCCAACTCTCTCATTAACTGCTCTCAGTAACTCTGGTCCGGTGCCCATGAACTCAGAGCTGAGCCCCGACACTTACACACACTCACTGAGTCCCACTTTCAAGTACTATTGCACTTGTCAGTTCCTGCACAAGTCAAACTGGTAGTTTTTATCAGAGCACCTTTAAAGGACACATATTGTTTCCTATTTTTTCAGCCGTCGCAATTTCCTGGGAACTTAATTAAATAGGCCTCTCTGTGAAATGTTTTGGTCGAAATACAGCAGAGATACAGTAGAAAAGCTCTCTTCAGCCATTATTTTGCAGCTTTGTTCATGCTAGCTGTTTTAAGGAGGCGCAGCTAGCATCTTAAGTGGATTTCACGCTGAGATTCAGAAGTTCGATTTGCCACCTGCCAAGTAAGATGACTATTCAGAGATAAAACGTTATATTTGAACAGCTCAGAGACACATCAAAGACCGTTGGCAAGTTTTTGTTTGTTAAGCCTTCACCAACCCCTGACAGACATCTAGAAAGCCAAATATCTTGTGCCGTGGAAGACTCCATTTGAACTATGGCCAATGAGAGAACTGATGTCACCTTCAGGCAGGGGAACCTGTGTAGAAGGGGAGATGCTGTAATCAATCAATGCAACATCTATACAACCACGATCCAACCAGGGAAGTTTGGATCTATTCATTAATCCACAGTGGCCCTTAGCCGCTGATAAGTGACACAACAAGGATTTCAAAACTCCTGATTACATGACAGCAAGTGGAGTCTTCTGAACAGTGCACTAGTCTGTTCACACTACCCGATCGTACACTTCCCGCTTGCCGCTACCCACAAATTGCGGGTTAAGGAACCTCCACTAACCGCTAATGCAATCTTCCGCTCGCTAAAGCCGCTACCCATTATGCCGACTCCCTTACTCACTTTGTAGGTGTGGCAATGGGCGTGTCTTTTGCCCTTTCTGCAAACTCGGTTTCTTGTGATTGCAGGTAGTGGGTGGTCAGATCACCCGCTACCCACTACCTGCAACCCTACATGTCGGCACGTACAAGAGCGCGTCCAAATGGCATCAATGTGCGTCCACCTGGTCACATGTGGACGTGCACAAACGGCTCTACCTCTCGAATTAACTCTTGTGTAAAAAGCGTGATTTGGCCTCAGTTGAACCCCTGAGAAAATAGCTGACATTGTCTTAAACGGCTTGCTTGCCAGTTAAACCATAGACGACCAGAACGTGTACACTGATTTGGGCATGTGACATCACAGTACCCTTTCAAATCTCAACTGGTCACTAAGTGACATATTTTCAGACTTGGACATCCCAAAACAAATTGACATCATTGTTTTATCTCAAGGTTTTCGAGTTGGTAGTCACTTTAGACACTGAAATAAATACTTTCGAGCACACACACATACATGGAAATTCTTCTACACTGTGTATAAAAGACAGCAATGCCCATCTTGCCATCGATTAGTTTGTGGACTCAGGTTTTGAAGCATTAGGTCTGATGTTTTAACCATCACCAACTCTCTTCCCCAGATAGTTTCTCAACCATTGATATTTGAATTCATGCCTTCAACACATCTTTAGCTTGTGTTAAAAACACAAATAATTCATTTTTATCTACTAGTGACTACTAAAAGATGAAAAGCCAGGTAATGATCATAGTCAGCAGCAGGTATTTTCTGGGTACCAGAGGCTGAAAACATGAACATGTATGGCAGAAGCTTATCATTTCCCCCCACTGATCTCCCACTTCAGACCAGTGAGAGTCTGACACAGCGCTGCTGCTGCATGGCTGAACAAAAACACATTTTTTTTTCTTGGAGCTCTACTATTATCTCATGTCTCAATAAACCGTTCCATCAAAAGCACAGAATGCAGCTCCATCTCCACAGATGGTAACGGTCTCTGAATTTGAAATAGTTGGTATTCATATACAAGCTGTAGGTCGGCATGAATTAAGCTTTTTAATCTTAATCAGAGTGGCTTTGTTCAAACTCTGCTTTCTCAAACACACAAATACACATGTTTGCACATCTTTAGAGGCCACAGTGAGCCAGAAGACGAACCTCTGAGTGGACATTTTGGGATGAGAAAAGTTCTTTTTAGTTGTGACTGTCTTAAAGTACGGACATACCGAACATCATTGATGTATCATAAACAGATGATGTGTTTCACAGAACTTCCCAAACGAGAGTTGGGCCGGCTCGTGGTGTTCACGCGTTCATCTATTAGCCCTGTTGAGCCTCTCTGGATCCGAGTGGTGAATTATACACTGGGCTGCGGTGGACTATAAAAATATAAATGAGTTACCAGCGACGACAATCAAATAAAGCCAAGCCTGTTTAATATAACTGATCTATGAGAGTAGGTGTGTGCCACAGAGAAAAATCGCACGAGTAGTTTTCTCTTACGGTGATTAACTGGAATTGAAATGACACAAAGTTTGATGAAGTCACTTTCTATTCATATCAGTCCAAATGCAATTCTCTGCTCTATGACTGTGACAGGTTTCCTGTCAGTCATCTGTGGGGGTCTGAGCTCAGACAACATAGGTTTGTTAATGTTCTAATGATGCCTAATCTCAATGAACGGCCACTCGACACATTAGTTCATAATGTGTCGAGTGCATGGCGCCCCTATCTGTAAATCTCCTTTCCTCAAGAAAAGTGTCTGGTAGGGGGTTTGGTAATCTTTATGGAGATTTTAACAGCCCCCACTATTTCTCCATTCCTCTATTTGTTGCTATAATTTAAAACCTGCTGACAGCAGCAGCTGGTTGGCAGGCAGCAACTGGTGTGCTCATTATTTTACTTATTTACCTCCATCACCACTCACGGCCTCTATGGGAGCTAATGGAAATGTTTTTTCTCATTACAATGAGACAAGGGCAGAATGAATTGCCAAGAAATGAACTACTTGATCTCTCTAAATGCTCTGGCAGGGCTTTGCAAACACGTGTCTCGCACCTCCCGCTGGTAGCATGAAAAATAAATAAAAAGAGTTTGTTTTACGATTTTGCAAACTCTCAAGTTGTTAAATATGTGCAAAAAATAAAAGACCGTTCAGTTCAGCTTTAACAACATAAAAAGTTGGGAGAAAGGTCGAACCTTTTGTGTCGTGTTTGGTGTTTTTAAGCTAAATCAGCAGATTGAAACACTGCTTTCAGGACTAACTTTCCTTTTTATGGGGATGGCCTTAAAAGAAAAAGGTGGAAAAATTCTGTTAGGTATAAATAGGGTCAGGTCACCATGGCCTGTTTATCGAGTGATGTTAATATATAATGCGGAATATCTAATCCAATGTGGGATATTGCTCAGGTGTCATCGTATGATTTTTGGGACACGTAGCTGTTGGGAGAAATGAGCTCAAGGCTCAAAGTATTGATAAACAGTGTTTAAGAGTAGCTGCATTTGATCTGATCATTGTTTTGTGCTGACAACGGCTGTCTTGTACGTCTGTATGTGAGTACTTGATCATCTCTGCTTGTATACAAATGGAGATAAAATCCACTCTTGCACCCTCTGTCCGACTGTCAAGTGCTTTGTTAAAGTGTTGTATAACTGCCTCACTTGAACCGCAATCAATTATTGGTAAACCAATATGCACAATTAGTCAAATTTAACCAAAAAATTAAAAATACTTAAGAAATCTGATTAGGAAGTAGGTTATTTTAGTGAGCAATATTGTGCTTTGTCTTTTAATTTAAATTACATCACATTAGCTCTTTTTTACACTGTATGTAACGTTCTGCAGAACTAAAACGTCTAAATTCCACACCAAAGAAAGTCATTCTTGTTTGTAATCCAGGCTTTTCTTCCTTTACACAACATCATCAGCATACAGCCCATTTTCATGTTGTCTTGCACGTTGGCATCTTTTTTCCGGTCGGTTGACCAATCAGGGCAGACCAGGGGCTTTAAAGACACAGGGCCAAGCGGTACGTGCAGTGTTGCTAGCTTAGCAACTTTGTCGCTACATTTAGCGAGCATTCAGACCCCTCTAGCAACTTTTATTTTCAAAAAGTGACTAGCGACAAATCTATTCCGATTTTTTTTTTGGAGATGTCACCACTGGCTGATATTGGGCAGGATGTAAATGAAATATTTTTGTTTGTTTTCTAAAATAAATCACTACATTTGACTCACACAGAACTTTAGTCACTTGCTCACCTTGTAAAGTTTGTGTGATATCAGCTAAACATCTGGTTGGCCAGCTCATCATGTCTCAGACTAAACTGTACTGTGCAAACCCTTATAAAAGGTTCACCCAAAACAAACAAAAAAAAACCTAAAAAAAAAAAAATTATTTTAAATCTCATTTTTAGTTCTCAATAAATTCAATGCTTTTTAGTGCTTTTTTTTAAAATTACTTCTTAATGTTATTCTTCTCCTACAGTGTCCATTACAATCATTATGTAAATGAGATGATGATGTCATCAGAGATGTTTTAGAACAGGCAAAAGCTTCTTTTCTTACTGAAGGGTTGACAACTGGGTACATCTCTTTTGCTAAACAGATGCCAATGCAGATGTATCATTCTTGACTTATCATTCGGGGCTGGCTCCAAAAGTGACTCTTATGTTAAACCACAAACTTACTTATAGGGGCATTTTGTTTTTCTCGAGAGATAGCTGCATTTCAGTCTATGGTGTCAAAAGGCTGTCTGTGATTACTTTATCTCCTTGGCACTTTGACCTCTGAGCTGTAAATAAAAGATCTAAGGGAGAATAATCCGTCTCGATTTAAGGATAATGTGGCTCGCTGTGCTGTTGATTGTAACAGGCTTCAACAGCAGCTGTGGGTTGGCCGGGAATGATGAAAATGCGGACACACAAGTGAATCTGAATGAGTATAAAGCAGCGCTGCCATCAGAGCTAAGCTAGGCTAAAATAGCGAGTCTGTGGCAACAGAGCTAAGGTGGCCGTGTTCGAAAGAGCTGCCAGGCTTGTGCTTCTGCCCGTTTTGTTCTTTTTGAATGAACTGAAAGTGGTGTCAGCTCATTCTTAAGTGCCTCGCCCAGAGCTCTGGAAAATGGGCTTCCAAACCACTTTTCAGAAAACCAGAAAATCACAGAATAAGACTGTTTTTCTTGCTGTTTTTATATGCTCTATGGACACGACTTAAAACGGGGTGTTTCAGATAAAGGGGGACAAAAGGTGTTGTATCAGTCAACAGTATGAATAAAATGACCCATAAAAGACATTTTCAATGTAGGTTTGAATTTTAGTAATGTGTCTGCTTAATAAGTAGGCCTAAATATAGTTTTTAAATCTGCAAAAAGTAGTTTTCTCCATTTGTTTTTTTGACTCCTCCCCCAATGTTATCTTTTTTCCTCTGTTAAATTGAAGCGCTCTTATAGCGCTGACCCAAGCACCGTTGACTCCTGTCCAAATGTTGTGTTGTTTTGTTTTGTATGTTTCTTTTGGACGGTGAACTGGGAAGTCAAATTCTGCTGTGTTGGGACGCTGGCTCAGTGGCGACAATAAATTTGATTCTGATTCTGATTCTGATTCTGACAGATTAAAAAAAAAAAAAAAAAGCCTAAATCGTTTTAGGCTACAGACGCCAAATATTAGCTTGCTTTGCTTTCTCATTAATTGCTTGGATCTTTTTCAGCCTGTTTTCTATTTACGCACCAGTTCTGGAATAATAAATGTGTCTTCTTAGAAGAATAATACACAACCTATAAAGTCCACATGAAAATAGGTCTTTGTTACACTTAATCATTAGAAATTGCTGAGTAGGAAAGTTTTTTTTCTCTCCTTTTTTTCTTATTCCAACAATAGACCTTCAGAGAAATACACAAGCATTTATCCAGTGAGGGAGAAGGCCTTCAGTTGTTTGCTGTGTAATTAAGGACGCCACAGCTCCTGCAGCTAAACATCTTTCCTCCTCCTCTCTTCCTCTCCTCATGTCGGCAGCAGTGCTCAGTGTAATCTCTGGCCTTAATAAACACATGCACGCATGCAGATCCGTGCGCATACACACACACACACATGCATTTTCTGTGAAATCCCTTTAGCTAGAAGAGCATGCAGTCTTAGCAGCGGAGGCCTTTCACCACGTGCTTCTGTAGCTATATATAAAAGTCAGTCTACTTTCGGGCGCCCTCATCAGCGTTCTTCCTCTTCTTCTTTTCCGCATTAACCACACCTGTGGTTTTCTCTTCCTAAAGTGCTTTTTAGTCGCACGGCTCACTGTCGTCCTTGGAAAGGTTACGCGTTCGTTTCATTCCTCTCCTATTTTGTCTGTCTCCCGCCGGGAGACAGAGGGGAGAGAGACGGAGGGTGAGATGGAGCGAGAGAGACAGTCCCTCCTGATTGAGAATGATTAAAAGCAGCGGGTTGTCACACCCTGCTGGTACTGATGACATGACAAAATTACAGTGTTTTAAAGACAGAAAGAGGAGGAGGAGGAAGAGTGCAAGATGGAGAAAACACAGGGAAGGAAGTAGTAGCAATCCAAAAAAACCCCTCCTTTGACAAATTGATGTGGAGCAGAGCCTGAAATCCCTCGTGTCTTGCTTCACCTTCCCCCTCCCCCAACATCACTTGCCTCATTATACGCAGAGTGACCTCATTATTTCCTACAGAAACAGGCGCTCTCCTGCATGACCCCCCCAGACTTGATATGCAAGGCCCCTAGGATCCCATTAAAACCACACTCCGTTTGAAGACCATTCAGGGACTGATGCCGCTCCAACTGATTCACGGCCGTTAATGTACCAACTGGTGTCGTGCAGTAGCTCTTAGCTGCTGGTGGTGGTGTTGTGTTGTTAAAGCTAATGTTTTATTATGGGGTCTCTGATTTACCATCTGGGCTGCCTGCTAAAAGAAATTAGCGCAGTTACAGCGCTGCCACTTCCCACACTCATCAACAGCTCTGGTTGCGGAAGATAATTTGTGGCTTTTTGATTTCTTTAGATGAGAACCTAAGTGGATTATTGCTATGACACAATTGGGATGAGTCCCTTAAGATGTGACCCTCTACCCCGTAAGTGCAACAGATCAGCAGACTGACAACAGATGTTTTAATTAGAGAAAGATTGACTATGTAACAGTGTTTGGGAGTAAAGTCGTTTTTTTTTAATTGAGAAACATCAGTAATTGCAATCAGAAATTCCATAACTACATTACAGTAACTGAACCTTTACATGGACATGGTTTATTTGTGGATTAAAGAGGGCTGCAGCTATCCCGGATAGTACCTCTTGATTAATGAGTAAATAAATCTGGACGACACTTTCGTATATAACCCCATCCACTAAGGGGTCGTGAGCCGGTGTGCTGGTCCCGAGTCTGTCTAAACAGGGAGGGTTGTGTCCGGAAGGGCGTCTGTATAAACATATGCCGAATCAAGATGCGTGACACGATGGTCTGCTGAGGGAAAAGAAGTTGCTTTGCTTATTTCCCGACACAGAATATTGCAGCAAACTCATCTTCATGCGTTATGGATTGGAGTTGCTCCTCTGCTCTTTCAGTGGGTTCATCATCAGCATCATAATAAGCCAATACTGTATTTGCACATGCAGAGTATGTGAGCAAAAGGGAAAGACTTTCATCATTATTGTCATGCCAGATTTTTATCTTCTGAGCCAGTACATTTTAGCTGGTTTCAGCTGCACACATGTAAACACTGTGCAGTTTGAAAAAAGAGATGATGGGCATTGATGGGCCGAAGTATCTTCGATGCATTGACGCATGTTTAAAAATATTTAAGCATTCAAATCCAGTGCAGAGAACAGGATATGAATAGCCGATATCCATTATCCAGCTGTCTCTGACTACATCTTAAGTCCAATAATATTGGGCAAAAGAAAAGCTCGGTCCTTTCTGAAAGTGAGCCCCCTTTTATTTCCCAAAGGTATTTCAAATGCAGAAGCGTCAACAAATTACACAGCAGACACAAGGCTTTCCAAAGAAGACTGCAACAAAGGTAAAGAAGAGATCTTTATTCATCTTACGTATTTATTTTTTGCTCGGGCAGTAGATTCGTAATTTACTTTCGAGGTTATGTGTAATTCATTTAAAGTTAAATCGAACTACAGCTCTTCTTATTGCCATTGGTACCGTCAAACAAATGCAGGTTAAGGACATTAACGATTTGCACTTCAGTTTACAGCGGAGGAATATTTTACTGTGGTATTTATGGTCATTGTTAAAACTGGTGAAATGTATTGGTAATCAGTATGAATCTCAGCTGATTGTGTTCTTTTGCATCCTTCTGAAAATTCCACTTTTTGTACTTCTTATTGACAAGCAGCAGTGCTAATATGATAGCCCACGAAACAGCTGTTAATATCTCACTTGACTCTGCTGTTAAAGAGGTCAGCACTGAAAAATAAAAATCAGTCTCACTTCGCAAAAGATAATTTCAACAAAAAGCACCAGAGCTCACAGCACAGATACAAACTGAACTTTTTTTTTTTTTTTTAAGTTTTGCAAAAGTTACCAAAAAGTATTTCAGTTGGTCAAAGCACCTATCTGCAATGTACTTACTCTATGATTGCAATGAAACCCGTTCGCCAGTAAAATGAGACTGAAAGCTGTTACTCAGAGCCGAAGCAGCACAAATAACTTTCTATCATGTTAAAATATCAGTTTCAAATTTCATTTGAGGGAATATTTGACTTAGGAACCCAGCCCTGAGTCTGAAAATCAATTTGGGTTCCCATCTCCCTCTTCTCTTGCAACAACTGTGTCTCACTTATGTCTCACATCAAAAAAGTGACAAAATGAGCTCACGGAGTGACAGCTGACATCACGGGTGAGGTGGCTCGGAAACTCCAGGAAGTAATGACAGAAAAAAAAATGAGTGAGGGACCAAGCAAGAGCTCAAAAACAAATCTTAGAGTTTTGTAGAAAGTGGCTTAACCTCTTCGACTATCGGGGGAACTGCCCTTTGTGCTGATCGCAGAGATCCCTTTAGTGCTCTTCAGATGATTCTGGACTGGAGACACCAGTTAGATCAGTGGTCCCCAACCCCTGGGCCATGGACCTGTACTGGGCCCTGGATCAATTGGTACCAGGCCACGCAAGAAAAAAATAGCTACTAAAGTTTTTTATACTATATGAGTCTAAAGGAGCTTTTATTTTGAAAAAATTTTTTATTTTGAAAAATGAGCCAGATTCTCTAGGTTCAGCGTTGCCAGGTGTATGATAATTATCGTATTTGTACAATAATTTGGCCCTTTTTACAATGTACGATCAATAATCCAAAAAAAGGCCAAATGTACTATAATTTGACTATTTTGAATTATTGCCTGCTGCAACTGTTTGCCGGAGAGTTTTTTTTTTTGTGAACCCTGAAGGCGTCTGTTCCCATGTGACATGTTTCCGGCCAATCGTGCTTTGCTGAGCGTGAGATACGAATGTTTTTCTCAGAACAGCGAGCATGATGGGCTGAATGGGCTGAATGGTCAGCTTCGCCCGCTATTTAACACTAGAGTGATTAAATTTGACTATAGTGCATCATTGGGCTTTTTATTTTGGTTATGACAGATGTACGATAATTTCTCTTCAAAATACGATAATTTTGAGTCTCTGGTATGATAATCCTACATTTCCCACCTGGCAACGCTGTCTCGGTTACATCTCGGTCGTTGACTGGTCCGCAGTTACAAAAAGGTTGGGGACCACTGAGTTAGAATTATCCTTCACAATGATGCACAATCATCCAGCTAATGTTACATTTGACGCAACACATTCACCCACTGTTACTGTGTCCTTCAAACTCTTTGCCTGTATTCTGTGAATAAGAGCAGGGGTGGGTAAGAGAATGTTTTTAAGGTGCTTTCTGGCTACACTCACTGGTTCAAAATCAGCAGAACTTCTCTTTCAAAGAGCCTTTCAGCCTGCTGACAGAAGTGACCTGTTTGCTTGGAGGCAGGTGATACGCTGTCGGTCTATTATTAAGAAATGCATGTTCTGTCAGAGAGTTAGGGATTTCAATATTTAATTATAATAAATGCAGAGGAAAAACGCACAAAAAAAGCACCAAAAAAAGAAAAAAAGACTCAACAACAAAGTGTTACTGAAAACTATTTTTAGTCACAAGTGCACAACCTTTCGCGATGCACTTTGATTTAACAGTTGGGTGATAATCTAGAGAGTGAGACATAGCAGCATGCTTTTTTTATGATTGGTTCAAACCCTGAGAGGATTCGAGATGTGATTTTTTTTTTTTTTTTATGCTTGGCTATGTTCAGCTTCATTATCACACTGTGAACACAAGCCAGAAGTCAAGGATTCTGAATAATTATTTCTATGCATGTATTCCAGTCTCAACCCACAGAAACCAGAAAAATTACTCGTCTGATTATTTTCAGGTAATGCATATTTGTGTAATAAAGAATTAGCATTTTATATCGAATGTGTGCATGGTTACAAGACAGCTTCATTAATTTAGATAAAAGTTATTATTTGATATTCTTTCTCTCTTTCTTTATCAATTTGATCATTTATTTCGGAAGCAGCACGGAGGCAGAAATGTTCCACATGCAAGACTTTCTTTGTATAAATCTAAAATGTTTAAAAGTATTCAACCTGAGACAATAAGGAGCACATAATCCTTCCTCCGTCAGCCTCCTTGGAGAGTCCAGACGTAAGGGACTGCTCCAAAGACTTGGGCCAAAAATATGAAACATGACTTCTATAGAACAAGACTGTCATCCTGAAACATCAGGGTCGGCCCAAGGCATGTCTGAAGATTTATTTTTCGAAGTTATATGGAGGAAAAACACAGGTGTGACACTTGATGGATGGGCCAGTGGCTGGATCACTAATGGCCAAGAGGGTCACTTTCAGAAAGGCTCCAATTCAGAAGGAAACTGAAAGGGACTCCTGTCATTAAAAAATCTTTTTCTATTCATTAGATCATATATGAAGGGGTAACAAACTTAAAAATTCAGACATAACACAACCCTGTGACTTTGTTCAGGACTACAAAGGTCTCAAAAATATTTCAGTGAGATGATCTGGCTCAAATGTCTTCTCCAGGTTTTTCTTGCATGCATTGGACCACCCTGGACCCCGAGAGCAGCAAACCTGCATGTCTCAGATGCTTCAGCGCACCTGGTTCACATGACTGGGTCGTTAGTGGTCTTGTGAATGACAAGCTGATCCAGTCATTAGAATCAGGTGCGCTGATACAGGAAAACATCTCAGACAGATGCAGGACAGCGGCCCTCCAGGACTGGGATTGCCCACCCTTGTTCTAGAAAGAAGGCACAACCACATTTGCCCCAAAAAGCTTCACAGCATCTAAGAGACTGGTATTTACCCTCCATTTTTTGAAGGCAGCGTTCCACCAGTGGTTAGCGAAAAACCCGTTGGTCCACGCTAACAAATTCTAGTCTGTTTTACCAGCCTGGGTCCAGTTCAGTGCATGGTCTGTGATATTATGCCTATATGAGGAGTCACTATCAATTTCGAGTGGCCATGTGGAAAACTAGCTAAGAATTAATTTCACTGCGTGATTCTTTGGACGTCAGTGAAGCCAGCATGTTAGCATGGTAGCTGCAAATGCACGTTTAATTAATTCAGCTGCCCAGGATGGTTTGTAATGTGTAGGTGAAGTGATGAGTGACTGTCACCATGACAATGACCTTGGAAAAGAAAAGAAATCACTGCTAAGCTAACCAGTCAAATGGGTTTTTATCAGTGTGATGTGAGGTTGTGTGCTCTCAGAGATTTCTGTGCATATTAGCATGGACTCTCAGGTTTGGGACTTTCTTTCTTGCTCATATTGAATCATGTGCTTTGATGGTAATTGGGAGTAATTTCTGGCAAAATTTACTTTTGCATGGTAATGCAAAATTGTGCCACTGATCCGCAGTAAAGGAGCCAGTTCCTGCTCCCTTGCACCCCTCTAAAAGAGGACCTGAAGAACAGGTCTGCTGAGAAAGAGTTAACCAGGTTGCTTTGGTGCTGTGTGACATTTTGGCCAAGCGACGTCAGAGCAATTTCAGGTCTGTCTGTAGGACTCTTTTTGAGCCTGATGTCTGATGGCTCCCCTCACCTCTGACATTCTCCACCAGGTTGTCACCGAGACGACGACCCACCTGCATTACAATGGCGCCAGCAGCCTGAAGACGGGCCCGGACGGCGGCGTCCCTCAGAATGTCATGGAAGCTCTACTGGAGTTAGGAGTTAAAGATCGCCTGGACTGGGGCCTCTGCCAAACATTTCCAGCTAACCTTCCCTTGCTGCAGCCTCACTGGACATTTAGGTGCACCGACCTCCTCTGGCATCCTAGAGCACTTCCTTCTGTGAGTTACAATGCTTTAATAACATTTAAAAAAATATATATTTAAAGTCAAATTACAGCTGGCTGATTTTAATCACCTGCAACGCTCTGTTTTCAGTTTTCCATAAAACCTTTGATCAAGCCTGTCAAGCCTGTTTTTTTTTTTTTTTTTTTAAGCCTAATGTTGAAACTACAATGTTTGAACAATTTTCATTGGCCTTTCTGTTTAAACCACCTAACATCTTGGCTCGATGTGATTTTTCAGCGTCTGTCCCACATTGCCGCTGTCCTGAATCAATTAAGCTCCCTAATCAATATTCACAGCTAATACAGGCTGTTATTAAGTTTTGGCTGCACCCAACTGTATTAAATAGATACATATCACCTGTACTCGATCAGATTTGATAAACACTCAAGCGTCTAATGCTTTGGCATAAAAAAAAATATGTATGGTAATAATGTCTTTATATTCACAGAGATGAACATTTTATTGCTCTTATTTCAGAGGAAATGCACCTAAATACAGAAGAAACAGGGAGCTTCAGGGAACATAAACAGTACTGGCTGATTTTATATCATATTTGAAGAAAAAAAACGAAAAGTGTGAAAAAAAAAAAAGAGGCCTGGGCCTTGGTCTAAGAGATGTCAAGTCTACTTTTGTATCCTGCCGGACCTACCTGTTCCATGTTAACATTTAAATTGCTACCTCCCTGCAGGCCCACAGATGAACTGAAATGTCATCGTGTGATGACAAACAACGCCTCTCTCCCATCTCGAGTCCACTCTTTATCGAGCAAATAAGTAAAAAAAAAACATCTACAGTGTTTGCATTTTACGGGAATGCGGGCTAGTATACCTCGGGTGCACACAAAGAACTGCCGGTGTCACGCTTTGAAATGTGACATCCTGCCACAACTAAAAGTCAGTCCCTCAAAGGCTACACGCTTTTTCCTCTTGCTCTGTGTGAGTGCTCTCTTTTACACGCACACACGAAACCCCAGCAGCCATTTGTAGTTTGGGCAGCATGTACCCGTCAAATCCTGCTTCCTCTCTCATCCCTGCAACCCCCCCCCCATCTCAGAAAGTGTTTCACGTTGCTGACAGACAGCGCGGGGGCCGAATTGCTCCCTCATCTGTGGCGGTCCGCTCTAGTGTATAATACCGATCTGGGTGCCATCAGCCACCGTTGGCTCCACTTACACACTGCCTCGTCGTGGAAGGCAGTTTTACTTCTGAGGTCGAGAGGCAATTTCTTCTCCAGCCTTTGTAACGCCAGAGCTAGCCGGCTCACCCGCCGGTTCACATCTATGTGTCAGAGAGAGAGAGAGTATTTGCTTTTCTGGGCATGAATTTTAAATCAGAGAGCAAATACTGGCGATATTATGTGCGTACGCTGCAGCTGACAACGCTCTCTAAAAGCAAAAGCCTCTTTACGATCCACAGACAAATCAAGCCCACTGAGTATTACAGCATATTAATGTAACATTACATTACGGTGCGCATGAACGTATACGGCATCTCATTTAACCTCGTTTTAGGTAACAGCCACTTTAGGCTCTATAACCTGCGCCTCTCTTACTTTGTGATACGATTTCTTTCGCGTAATAACTCTGCAAAACGAATGGAGGAGAGCTCATCCAGTGTTTACAAGCCTAAAAATTCGGCCTTTATGAGCCTTCAACACCAGACGAAAGCAACCCAGCGACTGCGCTCTGCCGATTTAAATGAACGCTGCCTGAATTTGCAGCAGTTCATTTCGCTGGCAGGCGGAGACAATGTTTAATCTGTAAAAGAAAAGATGTTAATCTGTTATTTATGTTGATGACCGTCGGTCCCAGCTGCAGCTGCTTTGATATTCATAGAGTTGAGACTGAATCTCTCCGCCTCGGCCTGTTCCCCCAGCCGTTAAGGGCGTGATTTGCAGAAGCAATTGCCGCGCTTCGACGAACCGTGCGTTTGCGTCCGAGTGTGCGTGAGCATGCATGCGTGTCCAGGTGGCAGACGATGGGATGAGTCGGCGCGTCGTCTTGAAAAAATGGCTTTCATCACTTGGCTTTGTGTTCTGTTGTTGCGACTCTTTTTTTTTTCCCTGTTGGAAAAGAAAAGGGGAACGAGAAATTTTCTTTTACATTTTAATACAAAGGTATGAAACATTGTGACCGCCGGTTGTAATGTCAGTGTAAAGATGGACGAACGTCCACCGTGCTGTTGCTAGTCGATCTGCATGAAGAAGGTAGGTTAAGAGGGTGAAGTGCAGGACCTTGCACTGGATTTGTTTCTCTCTCTGGTAATTAAATATTGAATTACCATATGCTTGTTTTCTATGAAAAAAAATTTCAAAAAAGCTGAGTCTGAAAATTAGTTTGGAATCAAATAACGGACAAACCACAATCATCTTCAAAAGCTGACATGGTGTTTTCCTCTTTGTGGGACTTTCAGTTTAGTCATAGTTGATTCTTTTGAGGGGTATTTTTCTCTCTTTTTCTTTTTTTTGTAAACTACATATTGTTCAGACAAAATTATCCGAAGATAATGCCTCATGTAGCATCTCTGCAGAAAAAGCTGTCATCCTCTAGAGAGATTGTCGGTGACTCAGATGGTGAGGACATACAGTAGCTCTGGCTCTGCATCACCTGAAGCAAAGTGAGTTCCACAGAACCAGAACCATACTGACTCTGAAAAGATGTCCAGCAATGGGAAAGTTTAGTTTCCTGCCTAATTCTGAAAACAGTATGCAGAGTCAGAGTGATCAAGGACCCAAATGCAGGAGGTCGGAGGCTGGTAGCAATAAGTGATGTCCTTTATTAAAGCAAAAATGCTGTCACTGCAGGAAATCCACTAGAGATTGGCACAACAGATGGACTAGTTAGGAAAGGAGAAAACCCAGGTCTATGGGTCACCTTGGCCCCTGGAACCGAGTGATAGGGGGCACT
Organism: Hirundichthys speculiger; assembly: GCA_018398805.1. NCBI lineage: Eukaryota > Metazoa > Chordata > Actinopteri > Beloniformes > Exocoetidae > Hirundichthys > Hirundichthys speculiger. The sequence continues at coordinate 50,808 of JAGFBZ010000651.1, forward strand.
GGTTGAAAACATCTCCTATGACATGGAACAACCCCTCAGGATGCAGTAAATCATCAGTGGTCTTTAAGGGCTTTTACTTAAATGGATACTATGTGCTTGTGTAAGAGACCACAAGTCTGAGGTCCTGCCGGCATCCTTTCTTCTGACTGTCTACATCAGAGTGGATATATGTCAACACTACCAGACTTCTATATTTGTATTTATAGTAAAAATACGTGTTTCTGTTTATGACCTCGGATAGCATCTGAAGCGTGCCCCTGAAAAATCTCATTTTAAGGGTTAGGTGGTCTCCTACTTCCCACTACCGCTCAGTCACTAAGTGGTAGAGACAAAGGGTGAAGTGGGGTTGTGTATATACATAGATACTCACAGGCTGATGAAACACAGGTGGCAGAAGAGGCAGAGACAGGCAGAGAGGGAAGGTCAGACCAAACACAAAGGGCATTTCTCGCTGTACATTCTCGTCTGTACTTGTGAGAGTTCTGTCCTCATTGAAAGTCTCCAACTGAGCAAGCGCTGGTCAAAATCCTTGGATGTGTTTTTGCTCTGCCTATTTTTACCAAGGATGCATCCTTGAGATGGTAAAGCATCCCTGAACAGATTTTACATCGACGACTGGAAAGTAATAGCAGAACAGAAAACTTACTATTATAAGTTTTATAACTTAGAAGCACTACTGTTGTTGTGCAGTGGAACAGAGTTTAAAAATGATCTCACGATGTGCTGTTTTGACATTAAATTTGAGGTGGATTTTTAAAAGATAGAGCTTGTCTGAAAATGTCCTTCAATGATTTTTGGAGACGTATGGGTTCCTCTGGCTGATCTGTGACATCATCAAGTATGCTGCTCCGTCCTCCAGATCTCCAGATTCTCCTTGATCGAACTCGCCAAGCATGAAATACCAAGTACACAAGTTCAAACTTGATGAAAACATAAACTTTTGGACAAAACACAGAGCAGGCCTTACACAAGACAACCAAGACAAACAGAAAAACCAGAAACCACAACACTTAACGGTCCCAATAATCTTCCTTCACGACTGTTGAATCAGTCTGTGCATCTGCAGAACTGATCAGCTGAACCTGAGTAGATCTTCTAAATATATTTATTGACCTTCTCAGAGCCTATAAATGTTCTCATTTTTCTATTCCATATGTTTACATCAGCTTTGCTCTGCGATGTGGCACATGGTTGGGAGGAAATCGGCCGAAAACTCTCAAACAGACAGCATGGCCTCAGTCCTGAAAGCGAGGAGCTCAGCTAACTGATGGTTGCCTTCATGGTAACCCCGAGTTAATTCATTATCTCCATCTTGCATTAAGAAGATGGAGAACCCTCTGCATGCCCTTACTTGTCCGGTCACCCCTTGCATCCCTGAACTACGAAGGATGGCTTCTGGATGGCTTACTTGATGTTGGATTCCTGATACCAGATCTGCCCGCTGACTGAGAGCACCTCCAACTTGTTAGTCAGTCGGCATTTCCAGGACCACAGAGAGGGAAGTCGGAGCTTGCACCCCTGCCTCCCCTCCTCCGCTCCTCTTCCTGACTCACTTTCATGCCCTTTACTTCAGTGGGATTTCCGTCAGAGGTTCAGCTGGTTGATCCTGATGCTGAAGGAGCTCCTCTCCCGAGTACCCCGCAGAAGATTACTGCGTGCCGGCCTCTGTTTCATGTCCTGCACACTTATCACTCCTTTATTCGTCAGAAAGCAATTTATGGTTTTGTTGGAGCTGAAATTTGTTGAGGCGGACCTGAAGTTAGCAGAAGCGTGAAGGCAAAACGAGGCAGAGGTGTCCGCTTGACGCTTACTCAGCCTCTGAAAAAGGAAGAGGGCTGCATGTACTGTTTCAATAACCTCAAATAGCCAGTATTTTTACTGAAATATGTCTGAGCAGGATACAACGTGACACTGAGCAGCACTTTGTATGCATCGAAGGTTCTATTGCTCTCATTAACATTGATTTGATGTTTGAAAAAACACAGCCGCCCTCGCCGGGTTCAATAAACCCACCGTGTTAATTTATCACCTTGCGTTTCAACTGTAAGCCGAGCCACACGGACGCACGCACTCACACATCCATTAAGGGCCACGTCGGATATCCAGCCGCGAAACAAACAGCCGAATATGGAGTGCTTCCGTTTGCGGAGAGAGAGGTCCATTGATCGCCGTCTCCCGACATAAAAGACGGTATTGATGCCACATCTCGCCGGGGCTGGTGGGAAACATGCAGACGGAGAGGAATCACAATACGCGGAAGAGTCTGACCTCTCTGACCTCCCGAGCTTCTAGCTAGATGCTAGATTACAATAGCGTCACAATATTCTGCCAGCAATTCAAGCCGTCCACGTCCCCTTCGCCCCCTCCACCGCTCCCCGTACGACGACATCATCATGTTTTGGTATCAGCCTCCGCTTTCTGCTACGGGACCAGCTCAGGGAACCTGATCCGAATAACCGAAGTGAGAGAAAATGAGGAGTATAACAACGGCTGTGCAACAGCCTGACCCTTAGCTCCTTATTCAAATTCACTATAATGACTGGATTTCATTTCTTCCAGCTTGGCCCCTGAAATGGAACAAATAACCAAAGGCGTCGGAGCATCTTTCTGCAGCATAGGCCCATTGAATAAAAAGGAGCGTCCTATTTGAATAAAAGGTAATAGCTTTAAAAGAACTGTACCGTCACATTATCATATAAGATCAAAAGTGATTATGACAACTTTGCTGATGAAGTGGAAAGATTTTAAAGCAAGTTGCATTTTCTCACATAACAATAGAGTCTAAAGCTCTAAATGCACACTGCATTCGCCTTAAACGTGTCTCACTTCTCAACAGTGTAAACTGAATTATTAGAGCGGCATGAGGGAAAAAAATAAAAAAGTCTTGTTAAATACTGTGCCCACAAGCAAAGAATGTGACTCACTTTTCATGTTACACATCCCCGGTGGAACATTGGCTTATAAAGTGCTCCTCCATAAAATGTCTGCTGCTATGCTGTTCTGGCAGCCTCCAGGCAAAAACTGAAGATATAGTTTGATCTTCCCAGACTTTTAATTTTCTCCCCTGTAAGACAGAAAAACTTGGAAGCGTGCTATTAAATGAGCTTCATCTTCAAACATCATTGATTGCTACTTTTTGTCTGAGCTTTTCAGGCTCCCGTGAAATATATTTCCCCTTTAAGTCGCCTGTCTGGTGTTTAGTTATCACTCCGACATGTTTCGCATTGGAGTGACAATCTCAACAGACAAGCTCCGGGAGCGGTCTAATCATCTGCAACCGCGCAGTTGCCGTGTGCCAATTTACAACGTGCAGGTGACTGCGGTGAACGGAGTCAAAAGCAGTTGCGTTGGTTCCTGTGAAGCCGGTGCTAGATAGCTGTTTGTCTTCCAGTCTGCATGAACACACATCAAAGCCTCCTGTCAGAAACTTCTGATGGAGTTAGAACAGTGACATATTTCAGAGCTATAATCAGTCACAATATGACAGAGAAATTACCACCTTCCCTCAAGAGCCATCAGTCAGTTCTTGTGCCAATCAGCTCATCTGACGCTCACACAAATAGACGTGTCAGCCTCCCCACACACACACACACACACACACACACATACACACACTGCAGTTTTTTTGGTGTGAGTTCTGGGGACAAAACCATGGCAGCCTCCCACTCCAGAGATGCTAAATGGTTCAGCAAAACATTTGCGCACATCTCATTAAAATACATATTTAATGGAAAAAAAAAAATGCACGTGAAACTCTCCCAATTTGCATCCATATGACTGGCTGAATGAGTTAAAGGTGACATAAGCGACTAACAGCCACGTGTTTGTATGCTAAATGTTAGGGTTGGGAATTGAGAACCGGTTCCTGTAGAGAACCGGTTCCTTGTGTTTCAATTCCATGGAATTGTTTGGCAGTTTATCTAGCGATTCTCTTATCGATTCCAACCAGTCTCATGTAATTTACACAAGATACGCACAGTCAATTCCAGAAAGTTACGTCGGTTTAGCACGTGCATTGCAGTTGTAAACAACAATGGCGCCCACCAGGGTCACATGCTCCGAAGTTTGGCTTCACTTCACAAAGAAAGATGGCAACAAGGCAGCCTGCAGTCATTGCAAAGTGGAGATAACAGCGTCGGGAGGGAACATGACTAACATGCAGAAACATTTGAGCACACAACATGCGCTAACGAGTGTCGTGTTTTTGACGCACTTCAGACTGATGGATCTCAACCCAGATCCAGCCGCTGCTGGCAGTAGCCAAGCTAAGATCACCTCCGCGGTTACTACGGAAGGCAACTCTGGTAAGTAGCTATCCCGCTGCCGATGTGCTTCTTTGTTAAACATGCTGTAACATTAACGCCATGCTATTAAATGAATGCCTTCTGCATTACATTTAGAAGATGACCGTGATGAGAGAGAGTCTGGCTGGTTCAGAGGCTGGAAGACATGCTTATTTTTCTGCAAAAGAATTGGTAATTCTTCATAGTATTTGCACTATGGACTGTTCCGTTGTATTTGATAGTATTTATCTTTCTCTATTATTATTTTTGAGTCCTTAGTGAGCTCATATATCCTTTTAAAAGGGAGATTTTTTTTAATTTCTATTAGGAAAAATCTGTTAGTAAAATGTTCATTCTTGTGTATTTGCACAGCTACATATTACAACAGTTAACACGCTATCCAGGCTTTGGGCCTCTTTTGACCTCGCTGTTGAGTTTGTAAGGTCGTGACTTCTAAGTAAAAAATATGACGCTAATAAAACAGTTTTCCCCAAATTAGAATAGATAAGAGAATCGATAAAGAATCAAATCACTAAAACAGTATCGATAATGGAATCGGAATTGGAAAAATCTTATCAATTCCCATCCCTACTCAGTGTTTCCATCCGGTGCTCTGACCCAGCTCTCCGGTGGGACCCGGGGAGCCCGAAAAGACGAGTCTCCGTTTGGACCGAGAGGTGTGACGGCTTTCCACAGATCTGACACTGGGGGCGTGTACGGGAAGGATAGAGTAGAAGTGGGACGCTGGGATTAGAGGTGTGTGTGTGTGTGTATGTCACTTCCTTTGCACTCTGGCCTAAAAAAAAAAGAAAAAGAAAAGGAAAATAAAAAAAAGGAGGGAGTGAAAGGTGAGGAGAGTTGAGCAGTTGTAAATGGAATATACTACACAGGCAAAGCCCCCCGGGAAGACTTTGTAAACACAGCGCAGTCACAGCTCTGATTAAATGGGGTGGAGGGTGGTGGGGAGCAGGGGACAACGAGGGATGAAAATAGGAGGACAAAAAAAGAAAGGCATGGGAAAAGAGAAGAGATGGGGGATGGATAGAATAAAGCGGCGATGAAACGTGACAGAAGGAGAAAGAAACGGTCTACCAAACACGTAGCGGGGTGAAAAAAAACAGCCTGAGAGAATGAAATTCAAATCAAAACCCGTGTGGAGTGCTATTTTTATTTAGCCAGGATTTATTTTTTATTTTTTCCCCACAGGTTGAAGTTGTTCTCTAGGAAACCATCCAGTCCGTGAGCCGAGTGTGGCAACATGTAACTAAATCACAAAGTTGAGACATGGATTTACCTTCCAGAAGGAAACTGAATTCAAATCCATTTGCATTACATCAGCCTTGGACTGCGCGCTCCCCCTGGTGCTATTGATCTTTGTCGAGCCTGAAAATACAGGGATCAGAAAGAGCGCAGGAGAAATATTTGATATGATTTTCATTTAGGCAGCGCTGCCTAATGATTCGAAATGAGCGCAAACACTCCTATGGAAGTGCAAAGTTTGTCTTGCTCGTAGTCTCTTCGGCGCAAAGTAATGACACTAAAAATGCAAGAATAAACCTTTTGAAATATCAATTATTTCATCCGGCATCAGAAACGGAGAAGTCGGCCAGTAAAAAGACGATGAATGTCGCCTTGCAGTCGGGAGTGATGTGCCACAGGAAGGGCGAGAGGACAGGATGAGATTGTGACTGAGGCTGAGTAATGAAAGCCACCACCCGTCTGTTATTGGGCTCAAGGTTGTTCCTGGTCGCGATGCCCATCTGCATTCAGTGACGTGGGACAGATGGATTAGTTTAATATTGAATTAGAGCTCCTCCGTTTAGAATGCAACTCCATCTTCACGGCGAGCTTGCGCAACATCTGGTGTCGCTCGTGGGGAGCAGCCTTCCCCGTGGCCTCTTCTGTACGACAAGGAGGGGTGAGACGAAAGTCAGGCATCATATCATGCTCTTTTCTTTTCACACACTGTAACGCAGCAGCATAATGAAGTCTGGTTACCTCTGAAGACCAGCCAGCTTTTGTTGAGACAAAGGTTACCCTGGAGCAGCGTAACCTCTGACACGTGGAGCTCAACCAGTTTGTTGGCTGGATGACTTCACCCTGCGGATGTGGAGCTCGACAAAGGAGGTCTGGTACGATTTTGCCATATGTCAGAAGTATATATCAATATATATCGATATTTTATTTCCCCAGAGAGTATCGATATTCTAAGTTTCTTTCAAAACTCCCGTATCCCACCTTTAAAAGCTTGCAAGCAACAATTTGCACTGTTTAAATAAATGAAACAATTTTTCTCAACAAATCTTTTATTCATTTTGTCCAGCATTTGCAAGCTGCCCGTCAGCCATATAATGTGTAATTGATGTTTTCAGTTCAGTTAATTCAAACAAAGTCATTGAAACACTCACAAGATGTCACCAAAATCACTCTGTCCCTTTAAAATCTTTCAGAAAATGATGTAAATGTATTGTAAAATGAATATCGATATATAGTGATCCCTTGCCACTTCGCGCTTTAAGTTCCGCGGTTTTAGTTATCCCCGGATTTTCAGAAATATATAATATAATAAAAAAAAATCAAGAAAAAATAGCGGAAACATCGCCGGATGTTGTGCGTGTTCTCTCACTGCGAAGAAATGCTGTGAGCCAGCCTGTCCCCTTTAAGAAGGTGGCCTTATGGGTAATGTGGCCTTATGGGTAATGTAGTGTGTGTGTGTGTCGTGGGACAGCAGAAGAAAAACGGGGTTAGATGAAAAGTGGAGTGAGCATAAACAGCAGCCCAGCTTGTATAGATTTACATTCTCTGTTAACCGACAGGAGCCCAACAATAAAATACTATTTCTTTTGTTGTTGTTAGTGTGTTAGCCGCTAATTACGAGCCAAAAATAGCACATCACCAGCAGTTTGTTTACTACGGTTTAGAGACCAGAGGCTGTGAAGGTAACAGAAAACCACAGTTGAGCCTTTGTCTTGTTTTGCTGCAGTGCCTCGCTACTTTTTTACGGTTTTAAACATATTTTAAACACATTATTTAGGCTTGGGGGGCTCTGGCTCCCGTTCGCGGATTTTGATCTTCGCGGGGGGGCGCCGGTCCCCATTAACCGCGAAAAGTAAGGGATCACTTTTCGTATTGTGAGACGAATATCATCGTATCGCTAGATTAGTGTATCGCTACAGCGTTAGTCAGAAGTTATTAAAACAAATTTTTCGCTGTAGTTATGACAGTTGTTGTCCTCTGAAAATTGCTTTTTAATATCCAGATAGATAATTATTAAACTATTCATCAAAAGGCGAGCAGGCGGAGCCCTGAACATTTCAGGGAGAGGTGAACCACATCCTAACGGCCTTTTAGATATTGTTGCAACAGCGTCTGTCTTGGGTTTCCTGTGTTTGATCCTGCACTCGTCAGGAGCCCGGTCCCCATCTGCACCGTCATGGACTTGCAGGCTTTGAGGCACGCTCCTGCACAGAGAGTGAGGATCAGGGCCGTCCTGCTGTCAAATCCTCAAGTGCATGAGAGCTCTGAAGCAGACTTCTCAGTTCTGTTATGTGGTCTTTTTCTGAGTCCACACATTTGCAGTTTGCTGCCTCGCTTGTCTCTCTCCACCCCCGGTTATTAACTCTGTGTTTTGTAGAGACGCGTTTTCAGTCAAATAGGATTTATTGTGTTCGTTACTTTCCTGACCTTTGGTAGTTTGCTAACTTCCATGACGTTCTTATAAACAGAGTAATTATTTGATGCAAAATAAAAGTCCTGCAGCACAAAAATTCCACCCACGTCTGAGCCACGGCTTTTTGTCCATCTTTTCTTTTGTTGATCTATTATTTCCAAGCTATTTTTGTTGTCATGACAGTATTTATGGATTAGTGCCACCTGCTTCCTGTTTCCTCGTCAGCTGGTTGCTTCTGGCTCACCGTCTGAGGGCGTCTGCACATTTATTTTAGCGATGTTATAAATTCATGACAATTCATGCTGTGTCACAGTGATATAATGATCTTGGTTACGACTTCATGTTAGCTTTGCTCAGACTGCACAAAGACTACATCTGCTGAATTGTAATGGGCTGCGAGGCAAGCCAAGCAAGTGTTAAAAGTCTTTAGGGAGTATTATTCACCTGCATTATTCACTGAACAGTGCTCAGTGATAAACAGTGAAGCAAATAAATAACTGAGCTTTTGCAATGTATTTTAAGTGCATGGAAAAAAATATATATATAAAAGGAAGAAGAGAGTGTCAGCTCAGGCATGTTTCTCTAAAGGAGGCCAATTTGTACAAATTTTCTGTTGTTATTTTGCTTGGTTTGTATCTAAACTATTTGACTTTGATTTATTTTTTAACACAATAGTACAAGTGTGGCGTTAATGCACATGGTTTGTTATTTAAAGAAAGAGAAAATGACACAGTCTATACCAGGATTTACCTGTTCAACACATAACGACCAGATCTGCAGCTGATGTGGCTGCGTCATCGACCAGGTGACCAGGGGCACGTATGAAGAGGTCGATAAGAGGTGTTAGCCTCCCTCCATTGGCTTCCTGTGAAATTTTGAATTGAGTTTAAAATTCTGCTTCTCACATATAAGGCCCTTAATGGCCGAGCTCCTCGTTATTTACAAGACCTGATAGCACGTTATGCTCGTAATAGAGCTCTCCGCTCTCAGAGTGCAGGATTACTCGTCGTTCCTACAATATCTAAAAGTAGATTTGGAGGATAGGCCTTCTGCTACCAGGCACCTTTATTATGGAACCAGCTACCAGTTTGGGTTAAGGAGGCTGACACCACCTCCATCTTTAAATCTAATTTGAAAACATTTCTGTTTAGTAAAGCCTACAGTTAGTCTAAACTATGGTGTGCTAATAGTTATAGCTATAGTTATAGGAGCTAAGACTATAGGCTCGTCTTTATCACAGCTTCGCCATAGCTATGCTGCTATAGGCCTACGCTGCAGGGGGACGCCAACATGATCTGCTGAGCGATGTCTCCACTGCTCTTCTCCCCTTCCTTTTCCTTTCCTCTTCCTCCAGCTAATTCCATAGTTAATTAGGAGCACCTTGTTACTGTAACTGTGCTCCATTTTCTTTCCTGTAGTTTGTTGGGCTGTTTTGCCCCCTGTTTTATTCTCTTTTCTTTCTGTATGTTTGCAGGCCAGAGTTTCCTGAGTTACATGCTGACTTTCAGTTCCATCCTCTGTCCATCCCAGCGTTTACCTCCACCTGTGTGTGTAGATGTGTTCAGGGTTCGTGGTGACCGGTGATCTAGTCCTCTGACCATCTCACCTCAGTGCTGCTACCTGCATCTGTTTATGTAGTCATTTCATTCAGTCATTTGTATGCTCTCCTCTGTCCTCCATCCTCTCTCTGTCCTGTCTCCCCTCTCTTTTTCATTCTTTACCCAGCTGGCCTTTGGCAGGAAGGTCCCTCCATATGATCCAGGTCCTGCTCAAGGTTTCTTCCTCTTAAAGTGGAGTTTTTTTTTTCTCCCTTATAATTTTAGTTAATGATATTTGCTCGGGGGTCATGATCTGGGTCTCTGTAAAGCACCTAGAGACAATTGACATTGTAACAGACCCTATACAAATAAAATTGAATTGAATTGAATAATGTTCAGGCAAGTCAAAACTCGTGTCTTTTATAAGTCAGAATGCATTTTGACTTACATGTGGTTGTGCAGAAAGGCAAATGTGAGCGTGTAATTTGATCTTTCAGCCCTCCATTCTGGTGTCACATGACGTTAATTTATATAAGCAAAACAAATATACTGTGATGTAAAACGTAATGTATGTTTTGGCTTACCTTGTTGCTTCATGTTTGTGCTGCATTATTAGCTAGGACGTCACAGGCCATTGGTGGCTAATAAGCTTTAACTGGTGGGTCTGATGATTTGTGGCAGCTGGTAGGACACGAGGACTGTGGGCTGCAGATTGATCAGGAGCGGTGCCATCTGACCATTTTTCTAGTGCTAACTCTTCATACCAATTATTGTTTAGCGTTTCTACAACCCCAATTATGAAAAAGTTGGGATGCTGTGTAAAACGTAAATTAAAAACAGTGCAATGATTTTCAAATCTCAGAAAACCATATTTTATTCCCATCACAACAAAAACAACATGCCAGATGTTGAAACTGAAGAAATTTTACCATTTCATGGAAAATATTAGTTCATTTTGACTTTGATGGCAGCAACAAAAAAAGTTTTAACAGCTGTCTATAAACATCTGGGAAGTGAGGAGACCAGTTGATGGAGTTTTAGGAGAGGAATGTTGTCCCGTTCTAGTCTGATCCAGGATTCTAGCTGCTCAATGGTCCTGGGCCTTAATTACCAGATTTTTCATTTTATGATGGGCCAAAGTTTCTGTTTGGTCTGGACCAGGGGTGGGCAGTCCCAGTAGTAAAGGGCCTCTGTCCTGCATGTCTTAGAGGTTTTCCTGCCACAACACACCTGATTCAAATGAATAGATCGTTACGGTCTTGTGCAGACCTGGATGACAAGCTGATGGTGATCCATTCATTTGACTCAGGTACGCTGTAGCAGGAAAACATCTAAGACTTGCAGGACTTGCAGACTCGAGGACTGGATTTGCCCACCTCTGGACTGGACTCTTCTCCAGTGAAGTTATGCTGTTGTGGTGGATTCAGTATGTAGTTCATCATTGTCTTGCTGAAATAGTCAAGGCCTTCTCTGAAGGAAACATTGTCTGAATGGGAGCAGATGTTGCTCTAAAACCTCTATGTCCTCTTCAGCATGGGTGGTGCCTTTCCAGATGTTCCAGCTGTCTGTGCCTTAGACACTAATATAACTCCATACTATCAGAGATGCAGGCTTTTGAACTGCCCGGATAGCAAGCTGGATGGACCTTCTCCTCTTTAGTCTGCAGGACATGGTGTTCATAGTCTCCAAAATGATTTTCAAATTTGGATTAAATCAGACCACAGAACAGTTTTTACATTTTGCATCAGACCATTTTAGAAGAGAAGATGGTGTTCAGATTCGGCTTCTTCTTTGCATGACGCAGCTTTAACTTGCATCTGTGGATTGTAGGTGAACTGAATTCACAGACTGATTTCTCAAAGTGTTCCTGAGCGGATGCAGTGATGTCCAATGGAAAATCGTGCCTGTTTTTGATACCACAAAAAGGATTGTGGACACCCAGCTTTGACCTTCGGCCTTGTCCCCTGCACACAGACACTCCTCCTGATTCTCTGTGTTTTGATATCATGTATTGTAGATGGTGGAGGAACATTTTTCTGAAATTGTTCCACAATTTTTAGTCGTAGTTTGTCTCAGATTGGTGTCCATCTTTACATCCGAGATGCTCCGCCTCTCCGAGACGCTCCATTTAAACCCAGTCACGTCGCTGACCTGTTACCAGTTAACCCAATTAGCTGTCAAACGCTCCTCCATTTGTTTTTGATTTGCACCAGTTACTTTTCCAGCCTTTCGTCACCTCTGTTCCAACTTTTCCTAGACGCGTTGCTGCCATCAAAGTCAAAATGAGCAAATTGCAGATTTATGAGATTTGCAAATCATTGCATTCTGTTTTTAATTTACATTTTATGCAGCATTTCAACTTTTTTGTAATTGGGGTTGTAACCTTGGTTCGTTGTTCTTTTAATCATGCTTTATATTTTTCCACAGCTTGCACCTTGTAATTTTCCTTTCCCTACTTTCACTACCTCTGTGAAGGATATTTTGTAGTTGCTGCATTTTCTCTGTTCTCTGGCAGGATCGTTCAGATTTTCAAGGGTTTACGACAGTTGGGCCACAGCCACAGGGGATTTACTTCCAACGCTCTCGTGTTTTTGTGTCATCTGACTAAAGCTCGCCTTTCTCTCTCGAAACAGCTCCCGTGTTCTGCGTTTCAGCCTTGTTTTGAATGGGAGGCAGACTACAAATGAGATTATATCATTGCACATTATCTAGGTGGAACAAACCAAAAAAAAAAGCCAAACTGCTGCATCATGGCCCAAATAAGTCAATCACGAATAAACAACTAGCAGGTTACACATGTTTAGGGAAAAAAATGAAAACACTAACACATTTGACACACCTTTTCCATTTCCTCCATTCCCATCCCCTGAGCTGACTCCCCAAGACTGACAGCAGGGATGATTTCTCTTGTCAGACTGCCTTAAGTGGACACTGTCACACTTCTCCCGTCTCTCTCCTCTGCCTCTGGCTGATCCTGCTCTCACCTTCACTGTTGCCTGATATTCCCTCTAACTTTTGCTTCCTCCTTGTTTTCCTTTATGTCTTTTTCTCAACAGCATCAGCTCACCGAAAGTTAAAAACCTGAGCGACAGAATCTGCAAAAGCTCCTGTGTGTTGCTTTAGCTCGTCACTCGCTAGCAACACAGTTGTGTCATCAGTGACCTTTGGCGTTACATCTTCCTGTAGGAAATATTTTGATGAATAGTCTATGCATAAAAGTGGGACACTATTATAGCGTCACGATAGTTTCACAACCCCCTGGTATTTAGCAACACCGTTTCACAGCACTTCATTTATTTGATTCATGAAAAAGAAGAGGTAACTCCGCCCCCATTCACCTGTTTTCTGCTGGGCTGTGTTGACATCATGATGCTGCTAAGTCACTCTCTCTTTACAGACAGAAAAATGCCACACAGTCAGCTGACATCAGGCGGTTTGGAGATGCGTTGCCACTACAAGTCACCCGACTTTCACCGAGGACACAGAAGGTTGTGTTTGTTTAGTTTCCTTTTGTTGGTACTCTGCTCTTAGGGCAGATTCATGGTTTGATGTTATAAAGCTAAATGTTCAGTGGCAGGAGGATGACCTACCCAAAGAGACCTCAGTCTGTCATACCCATGATCACCCGCCAGATAAGCAACAATCATGCCACCTTGCAGGGCTGCTCCAATTGGTCGCTGGTTTTCAAAATAAAAGCCTTGCCTCCCAAGCAATGGCTGATCCAGCAGACACCTGTAACCTTAAATGGCAAGAAGCACAGGACGGATGGATGGATGGATGGATGGGTTGCCCCATGAGTAAACACTTTAAAATATACCCATCTCACAAAAAATCTACAGCTGGCACTGTTCATCTAAATTAAAATATGTTTGGATATGAGAGTAGGGTATTGATCCTGTGGATCGATGCCTCCTCCTCCAATCAGTTCCTAGTTTTAAGGGTAATTTCTAATGATTTTCCCTTGAGATTGAGTCAAAGTTAGTGGTGCGGCAGCACTATTACTCTCACGGCTCATATTTAAGCAGAGGAAATTGTGCATGGGTAGACATTATGGAAGGGAATGAAGGAAGCAGGATGACAGGAGATGAAGGGAGAGGAGTGGAGGAGGATGAGATAGATTAGCTTTCAGCTGCCTGCTGTCGTTATGGGGAAGACATTTGAATAGATGTGTATGGGAAAAACCACAGATAGCACTCTTACTGGATTCTGATTCATTACTGGAAAAGGCTTGATAGTTTGAGTATTTTTTTTTTGTCTCACCAGTACTGAATGAGGAAAACCCTCACTTGAGAAGGCAAAAGCATTAAATAAAACAAAACAGCAACTGAAAATGGCACAGAAACCTTTAGTCCAGTTTCATTTTGATTCATGGTCATGACCCCTCCGAAATGCTACATGTGTTCTGTTTGGTAGGTTACAGGATGTTGCAGCATAATATCTTATTTATGATCACTTGTGGGGGAGGGGGGTGTGGCAGAAAAGGGGCCGTTCATCCTTATCACCCTCAACTTGTCATATTATCGATCAGATAATGATACTAAGGCTCTGCAACATCTGAAATGAGGCAAAAGAGAAATAGAGACAGCGACCTCTGCAGTTTGACCGCCACCCCAAATAGCTCAGAGCCGGGCGTGCGCACGTCTGATGTGTACGGATGAGTGTATGGATGCATCCTCTGCTCAACAGGAGACGGACGAGCCATCCCCAGTTTGTCAAACATTTGACAAAGAGATGGTATCAAAGTAAAATGGGCTGCTGTTTCTTCTTTAAGACTTGACAGAAAAGAGCATGACGGGCTTGTTTTCCAGGTGATCTGGTTTGCACGCTTTATTGCTCTGTGTATGTATCTACAGCCATTTGAACTGTTCGCCATGATGAAATATTAAGACGCAGGAGTGTTTGCTCTGTGTGGCGGAGCAGCTGCTGCTGTTGGGGAGAGTCTCTGTTGCAGGAGCTGCTTCTCTACATCTTGACAACGGCGAAGGTGAGAATAGCTTCCTCCCCTGAACTGTTCCGGTCCTGTTTGGCACGTTTCAACGCTTTAGCCATTTTGTCTTCCCACTCAGGTCTTTTTTTCATCTTCCTTTCCTTTCTTTTCCAGTGCTGAGACATCCATGGAGTTGATAGGGAGGGGGCGGGTAACATGAATTTCACGCTTAATTTTTTCAATTGAAGTATGACGAATCGTTCAAACTCTGTATTAAAGTGGTTGCTCACCGAAAGTACTATTTTAAACTTCTTTTATACTTCTCATATGGGCGTAAAAGAAAAGAAAAAGAGTTGCGAAACTTCAAGTTTCTGAGCTCCAAATCAGGGGTTTAGAGTTGATTCCTTGAACTCTGAGTTGCTGCGATGATGCAAAGACATCATCAATGGAGCTCCAAGGGAACTGAACCAGAATCAGCTTTGTTTGGCAGGTATGTAGGTGCATATGAAGGAATTCTTGCTGCACTCTTGTATGTGATGTGATAAGCATGTAAAAGTAAATAGTAAGAAAAAAAAAAAATGGGAAGAGATGCTCCTCTTCTTCCTGAATTAGAATTTACAATCACACGGGTTTAAGCTCGTCATCTTTTTAAAGTGAGCTGGCTGCGGCGGTGAAGGGAAGAAAAGTTGATGTGGGAGCAATTACAGAGCGAATGAATGCCAAAAAAATAAAATACTATGAAGCAGTTGAAGAAGCATGAAAAACATAATTCAGGCAGGTAACTCAAACGTAACAGGCTCAGTTTTACTCATTTGAATGATGTTTTGCCCTGGCAAAGGAAAAATAATTCAACCAGCTTCGATGGGAAATCCCACAGGAACCTTTATTTTCCCTCACAGAAGTGGAAGCAGGATGCTGTTATTATTACTTCAGCTAATTATTTCAAATCATGTCGAAATCAAACCCAGAAATCCTGTGATGACTCTTACGTTTGTGGTCAGAATACAGCTACAGAAAAGGGGGGGGGGGGGGGGGGGGGGGGGGCTCGGCATGTTGTTGCTTTCCTACCAGGTACTGGCATTTGCAAGTACATAATAGCTAATAAATTTTAAATAACTTAAATAAAGGACCCCAAGGTATTTTGTGTGAAGTATTGATGGACGACAGTTATGTAACTGCAGAAAACCAACAGACCTATTGCTCTTAGTAAGTAGGTCACTATGGTAACAGCCTCCAAGTGTAGGTTACCTTGGTTGTGTGAAACGGACTTAACTGAACCCTCCTGCTCAGGGTTACGTTTGGCTCATTTCACGTTCAAAATACTAGTTAGTTTGCACACATTTTGGAGTTTCCATTAATAGTTCCATAGTTTGGTATTTCCATTAAAACCAGTATAATCTCATACCACTGATAGTGGGAATACAGTGTAATAGATATAAATGTACCAGTTGTTATTCATCATTCTAATGAAATTGCGAGTAAAGTATGGGAATCCTTTGGAATGAACGGTTTTAAATTGCCATTAAGTGTGACCAGATTTTCTAAGTCAGTTCATATTTTATGTTTGTTTGTTATAACATAAACCACGATCATCGCTCACGTCTTTATTGAACCAAGTGTTTGCGGAAAAAAGCGTCTTTTATTGTGACCCAGATTGGATCATGTCACATATTATGGCAAATGAATGCACATTTGGAAGCGGAGATGGCAAGAAACTAGAAAGACAATAAACTCAAGGAACTGCTGGCTGCTCATGCAGACGATGAAATTTAAATTTAGATGTACTCTTTTTAAAGTCTAAATTACTGAGTGTTACTGCAATGTGATAATTCCCCTTTGGGGGATTAATAAAGTTCTATTGAATTACCTCCCGTGGCAGAGTTCTGGCGCTGTGCAGGATGCAGTCATCTAGGATAAAACTGTTGAAACGCTCTGTGAAAGTGGCATCTCCAGATGCAGATCTCAACTGATTACTGAACTAAAACGGCACTGGAGAAAAAAAAAAAAAACACTTCCATGACATCAATGATCATCATCACCAGAACGGCAGCTGGCAGCAGAGATACTTCAGAGTGTAAACTTCCATATGGAGCAGCAGTTTTTTGCAGTCACCTGGCTTCTTACAGCGTCTGAACGGCCTCGAGGTTTGGAAGCTTCAGATTTAGTGCATGCGACTCTGAAATGAGCCTCAACGGTGGCCGGTGTAAATACGAATGACATCTTAAAGGTCTTTTCTCTCCCGCCGTGTTGCAAACTTTAAAAAGGATGGCGTTTGCATCTGAGACCAGTTGCACACTTTACTTTCGGTTCACTCTTGCCCAGAGGACATTTTCCATCATTAACTATGACTTTGACAGATATGAATGTGGGGGTCGTGTACCATATTGTGATTCTCAGCAACTCTGTCAATAATGGCATTCAATTACAGACGCCCTGTAGTAGACCCCCCATCGACTAGTGGCACCAGCTACCACTGGGTAGGTTTTTAATGAGTCAAACTGGTGATTGGGGTTATTAGATTAGCAGGGAGTGTCAAAATAAGATGGATACTTATTGTAGCTTAAATGCCAGCCGAAAGAAAAGGATGTTTAAATCTCATTGGTTAATGAATTAAATCCCCTGTGAAAGGACGCTTTTAAAATTTGGACATGTGTGATGCTGTATACGCAGCAACAGCTGTGTATTATTTTCTTGATGGCATGGAGAAGCTGCACTGCCAGAACCGGGTCACACCGAGTCACCAGTCCACGGGGATGTTATGTCAAACCACATGGAAGAGCTGCTCATGCTTAACAAGGGACAGACATGAGGGACAATCCAGTGGTGACATTTACGTAGGGAGCACTGCCCTTTAACAAAAGTCAATTTAACACAGCCATTCAAAGGTCAGTTTGTTCAGACTGGGCCTCATGATGAGCTTTAAGCTGCAGCACGCCGGTGGAACCGTGACCCGCGGAGGATGTATTTACCGGTAAACAACGCTGGAATCATTCACCAAGACTCGACCGTAAATGTGTCATCAATACTATCTGATAAAGAAGATGCATATTTTTTTGGCAATTTGAACTTTTGAACTTTAGACCCAGTTTCATTTTGAAAATGGCTAATTTTAAGGAGCATTTTATGACAGATTGCTGCACGGAGTCAGGATTTTCTTTTCTTTTATTGGGGCTGTTGTGGCAAAATTTATCATCTCTGCTTTAGCAACCAAAGGATTCTGAGTAAGACCAAGAACAGAGTTAAATAACAAGACATGGCAACTGACTGAAATACAAGGAATTTATTCTCCATTTGCGTGCAAAAGGGGTCAGACCTCACACCTCAATGCAGGAAAGACCAAGGGTGAATTCCAATTCCTCCCTAAATCCTCAATCTCAAAAATGCGCACTCCTGTGAAGCGCAAGTGCTGTCCCGATTCATAGAACGTCAAGTTGAGGGACAAGCTTGAGGGCTGTATTTCCCTCAATCTTATAATACACCCTTGGGAGTAAGGGCTACCCAGAAGGCATTGTGTATTTTCGCCAAGACATCTTCGAAAAGGATGGCGATGAAAAAAGCTAGCTACTAATGTAAGTATTTTCGTAGTTAATAAAGATATAAATGTTAAGAAACCATGTTATTGTCTTTATCTATCTATCTATCTATCTATCTATCTATCTATCTATCTATCTATCTATCTCTTCTTCGTCATCGTTTTCTTAACAGACTAGGGACAGACTTTGGTGTAAAGCTGCCCCCCACAGTCTGAAAACGTAACTGCACTCAAGGTGTGTCCCATTTCTAAGTCACAAGGTA
The DNA here is from genome assembly GCA_018398805.1 of Hirundichthys speculiger. Taxonomy (NCBI): domain Eukaryota; kingdom Metazoa; phylum Chordata; class Actinopteri; order Beloniformes; family Exocoetidae; genus Hirundichthys; species Hirundichthys speculiger. Next base: position 69,021 of record JAGFBZ010000651.1, read on the forward strand.
GCCCTTACACTTACTTTCGAGAGCCAAGATTGAGGGTTAAGGGAGGAATTGGAATTGGCCCAAAGACTATCAGTTAAATGAAGTGTTTTAACAAAGTGTCAAATATCAAACATGTGAGATGATAACTCTGTGCAGACCATGCAGCACCCATAGTGAAGACAGAAGAAACCCAGTTAGATGAAGGGTCATGGCCAGAGCGTAACATCAGAAATGACGCTGTTCTGTACATTCCAACTTTTATGCAGAATCTGGACAACAGGTCCCCAACCTTTTTGTAACCCCGGACCGGGTGGGTGGCAGGCTTCCTCGTTACATAACGCCAATAACATAACATGAGTATAACATCGAAGTCTCTGGTAACATCCTCTATACCCATTAAATAAAAAAACTAGAACTAGAAAAGCGCCAAGAGCAACAATTATCGAAAATTTGAAAGTGATCCAGAATCCAGGATCTGTGTTATCTTGAACACAGACAGAAAAAAAGAGCTTGGTATGTGGGAATCACCTGTTGTGATAAATCCATATTTCAGTAGGACTCCTGGTATTGTCTGTTCAAATCTTTCTTTTCCTTGGAAGTCGTAGGCTGTTCTTGTTTCTCTTCACTGTGCATTTTCCCCTTCACAAGGAAACTTGCCAAAGATGTCTGTTTATCACTCGTTCTGCGAGTTGAGTTAAATTTTAAGCGCTCAAGCAACCGAGATGTAACCTAGAGAATCCGGTCATTTTTCAAAATAAAAGATTTTTCACAATAAAAGCTCATTCAGACTCATATAATAAATAAAACTAATTTTTTCTTGCGCGGACCGGTACCAAGTGATCCACGGCCCGGGGGTTGGGGACCACTGCTCTGGACAACAGGTCTTCATGACCTCAGTGCTCAGTTCACCATTACAAGGGCTTCTTTTTCAGTCCTGTAATGCACTGATTCGCTCAGACAGAGGACACTTCAGAAGCAGGACGGTGTCAAAAACAAGAGGTTGACTTTAGTTGTCTTAAACAGAAGCCTCTTCTGTTATCACACAAGCAGACATTAGCAGAAATTCTCGATTAAAAAAAAACATTGAAGCTGAAGGGGGGTATGGCATCAAACACCTCGAAGGGGCATATAAGCCACTGTCTGTGGGGTTTTTTTCTCACTAATAGACTTGAAGTGAACCGAAATGAGGGACCTCTTGTGTATTGAGTGATTACTGACTGACTGAGGTCCGGTCAGTGGTCTGTGAATGACACAATCCTCAAATTCAGCTTTTAGCAGTATTTGTGTGACATTGAATGTCTTGCTTATGCTTTCAGCATCAATTAATGAAACATTACTGCGGATCTAAACTGCTCTAAAATCATTATGCAAATAACGCGGCGTTGCATTCGCAGGCAGAGGGAGCAGACAGGCAGCTAAACAGCGAATCAAGCAAGCAGACTTCAAAGATAAGCTGATTTATACACAGATTTCCACCTCAGGAATCCTGATATGGGGATGTAAACATTTGGTGAGACAGATATTTTGAAGGCATCTTGGCTCTCTGTGATGTACTGAGCTGTGGGGTGGGGGGGTGGGGGGGGTGCGTTACTTGTTGTTCCTCCAACAACTGCATCTTCTTATCTCTCTCATGTCGCTTTCAGAGAGTGGATATTGTGCTCTTTTTTTTTTTTTTATCATAGATCCATTTACAGATGATAAACCTGACTTTCATTAGCATACATTACCCGGACGGGTATAAAACAAACGCTTTCTCCGGAGAGCAAACGATTCAAGGAAGCAGCTGCAGTTTGTTCTCCCTGAAAACTAAAGAGACAGGTATGCAACAGGTGAACATCAGTGCTGTGAAGCCATTAAACGAATCATTCGAGTTTGTGTAATCGTCATCGCTCAGTTGGAAGCTGACTGCTGAAAAGTAACAGTAACTATTTTAAGATTCAAGTGCCATTCAGGTACGTTGAAGGGCAATAACTATTAGACAGACAGCTACAAAACCAGGGAACAGCAGGCAAAGGTCAGGACGACCCAGTTCAGCACAGTTTGGTTTGATCACGTCCCGCTTTTTCAGCGTTTCTGCCGCTACCAGTCATGCGACTGGGAGCACGAGGAGTGAATCTTTCATCATTGGAAACTAATCCCTTCTAAGGCGATACTCCCCCGTTGGAACGCTGCGTCACGGCAGGAATGGTGCCACGTGGACCCGATCTAATCTTTTGAGATGAACGGGTTTAAGTTGGAATTCTGATGGGTGCGGGTTACCGTTTAGCCCAAATCCTCCTTTTCCACCTCGCAGGATTTCATCCTCTCACCGTCACTCTATTTGACGTGGAGTCTGTGTCCTACTCTCATGTTTGTCAGGAAGCCTTTTGGACACCGCAGACACCGGTGACTGTAAATGGAAGCAATCCTTTTTACTTAAACATCGCTTTTCATATTTATGTGAGCAGACCTGGATGTGACTTCCCTCGCGGCTTTGTGTTTACTGCCATTACCTCGTCTGCTAGCATAGTCTTGTGTCTCCTTTGTGGATCTAAAGTTTGACTCATTTTCATTGTTTTCCCGCCCTTGCCTCGTTTATATGATGCCGCCTCCTTCCCCAGAGCCCCGCCTCTCCCCATCTCCCTTTCATTTCTCCCATTCTAGCTCGTGATGAGAAGCGTTATTCTCAGAGATTTTACACCCAGGTGGGCCCTGCTTGGCTTTTGGCAGACGTTGATAAGGGATGATGCTGCACTTGACAAGCCGTACAAATTATTTCAGGAATAAAGAGATCAATAGCACCTTTTAGCAAATCCTCCCTCTTTATAGACTGCCGTTTATTTTCTTTTCTCTGGCAGAATAAAAATCAGGAGAAACAAAACAAAATCTGAGGCAGGTTTTTTGACTACATTGTTTTTTTTCCTGAGAACTTTACAGGTGAGAGGTTGTGTGTGGGTGTGCACCTGCTGCCAGGGTGACTGACTTTTCATAATGTGGCAACATCATGTTCACTCACTTTTCTTTTTACTTTCTAGCTTTTATAGGATTAAAAATAATTTGTCTGTGGTGTAACATGTCATAGGCCCGAAGTGACCTGCACATTACATTGAAGTTTTTAAGCAATATTAACACTGATAAACCTTTCAGGGAAAAGTCTGTAATTTGCAAAAAAAAAAAAAAAAAAAAAAAAAAAGATTTAAACTCTTAAGTCTTTTTTTTGTGTTGCTGCTTTTTTCTTCGAAGATTGAGAAGGAGATCAGCAGTTTGACTGAAAAGCAGTCAAGCTATGCACCCAAACTTTGTTTGCCAGTCGTGAAAAGATGCACAACATGCACCGAGTGACAGCGACGGCAGACGAGACCAGCAGGCTGCACTGCTTGGCTTGTCGGGCGGAAACTTTCCAGATGGCAACTTTCTCATCAGCAGAGTACTTCAAGCCTACAGTATCACCCCAACGCAGGACAAGTTCGACTGCTATGGTTTAAATTTCAGGTGTTTTTGTCTCGTTTCTTCCCATTTTTAATGGTAGAACTGGCACGTTTGTTAATCTGTTGGTCTGGGCCAAAAATATGTTGGTTTATTTTTTTTTTAAACATTTTTATAATGGTCAGGATTTCCTGGGATTTACCTGAAATAAAACTTTCAAGACACTGAAAGTGCTTGAGTTTACAAAATGATGACTATAATGGCTTTAATTGCACTTTGAGTTTGTACTGATCTGTAAATGTAGCAGACAGATAAAAAAAAATGCAAATAAATAGAGATGAAAAATAAGTTGACAGATATGTCTATTCATTGATTCAGTCTTCAACTGAAATTTATTTGCACTGAAAAGCTTACTATGACAAATATTGCAATTTGATAAAAATTGGGGCTGGGCCAGTTAACGCATTATTATCATATTAATCCATTCATTTATTAATGCCCACATTTAGTTTATCACGCATTAACATATGTTGCTCACCTGCTTTTGTTTTGAAAAGTCCGTTGCTGGCCGCTACGGAACCGGAAGAGAACTGGCAGAAAAACTTGCGTAGAAGCTAAAACAGACATGGTGCGCGGTAAAGTAAACAAAATTTTAACATGGACATTTTCATTTTAAAGTTCTCCCAGACGGCAGATTAGACAGAAAGAAAGGAGGTTATTTGTAACCACTGCCAAGTTAAACTCCCCATTAAAAGTTTCTGCTGTGCATTGATATTTGATGGACGTATTAGGCAGCCAATAAATGTAAAGATGATCAGTACATTGATTGGTCAGAGTTTTCCTATGATTACACCCTCTAGACCGGACCAAAACGTTTCGTTTTCTTTTTGCAAACATTCTATTTCAGTGGGTGCAATGGGAATGTGAAAAGGTTTTCAGGCAATATTGTAAAAATTGCTGCAAAAAAAGAACTCCCACATAACTTTAATCGTGATTAATCGGGGCAATCATACGATAAATCGCGATAAAAAATTGTAATTGTTGCCCAGCCCTACTAAAAACGTGCTATTTAACAGGCAGTCATTCTGGTTTTAATTAAAAAAAAAAAAAAAAATGAATTTCACTTCATTTTTAGTGAGGCAAGGGCATTGGTCCTTATATTAATTATGAAGCATGGTGGTGACAGTGTTATGGTTTGGATTTGCTTAGCTACATATGGGATGGAGCAGTTTGCTGTAACTGATTCAACAATACATTTTCCATCATATTAAAGAGGGAATGCAAAACTAAATAAATGCATATTTATAACATCAGTGAGTCTGTTTACTTTTAAAAAACTAAATTACAAAAGTAAACAATTTCTGAGAAAATTAAACACGAATCAGTATGCTTTTACTTTAAATGCGCTAGACAGGAAGTAGCCATCTTCGTTTTTACTGCAGTTGATGTCACAGTGATGCTTCCGTACATGGAAGCAGTGGTTTTAAATTACCACCAGTTGCTCTGTACTGGTTTGTACTCAACCAAAGGCTGGATTTAATAAAACTGTAAATGTCTACAAATCCAGGAGGAAATACATCACCTGATCAATGTGCAACAAAGATTTTTATTCCCCAGTGCTGTTTGCACTCGTGCACGTCCTCTGGACATGGATGGATGTGTGATGCATGATTATGGTGGTGCAGCGCAGACAGAGATCTCTTCTGTCACTCAGATGCAGATCTGTGTTGCTTTTGAAAACTGCAATTTAAAATGGACTAGCGCAAACATAGCCTTAGCAATAACGGTTTTGCATTCTACAATTGGTGTCCTCCCCGACTCCCTCCTCCGTCTTTGACATCTGTCTGACAGACAGCCTGCTGTCTGGACGGCTCTCACTCTCAGAGAGTAGCTAGTGTCGAGGTACCAGAAGCCCACTTCTCTTCTCCGACCCACAAAACATCAACACACGGATATGACTGAGAGTGAGAAATTAGCAGTAAAAGGAATGTCCATGACTACAGTTTTTTTTTTTTTTTTTTTCTCATTGTCATTCGAGATGCCACCCCCGGCAGCTGCCCATATCATATTAAAACTGCCCCTGAGCCCTAATGAATTAAACTCGGCAGGTAGGAGCAGATTTCCCCTTCGCTCCTCTGCCTGGAGAGCTCATTTATGTAACCGGTCCCTGCGGCGGAGAGCAGCATCTCTCGGTTTGAGGAAGGACCGTCAGTGTTCCTGGCAACTGAAGAGTGCGGCACAGCGACTCATCAAAGTTTCCCTTCCCCTGATAAGTAGAACAATTAAAGTGGGCACTGCAGACTCTTTGACCCAGTCCCACAGATTGATCTCTGTTTCAGCTCACAGTGGAGCAACTAGGGGCTTGTTCAGTAGAGGAATGTGATAATAGACTGTTTTTTTCAGGTCCTTTTGTTCAGTCATATTTATTTGACCATCCAGGGAAATATAAAACAATCTTTCTCATGTTTTTCTTCAAAGATGGCTGTTGCCTTGTGGCTAAAATGTTTAATTCAGACAAAGGACTGAATTTTGGGTTTAACAGGGGAAATCTGAGTGCTGCGAAATTGGTGGCCACTAGGTGGCAGCACCAGTTGAAACTGGTCATTGCTACATGAATTTTGCGTGTCACGTAAGCTTCCGGTTTTCAAAGCGACTATGCCATCTCCCGGCCCAGTATCTGGGCAGATACTATTAAGTCATAAATAAATTTAGCAAATATTTTGCTAAACAGCAAGTCGATTTAACTTGACTGCCATTATTTAAAGCTCGAGCTAAATTTTAGGCCTGAAGTGACGCACACTCATCACCTTAAAGTTTTAAAGAAACCCGAAGGATCACTTTTACACAATACTGATGAACATCAGGGAAAAGTAACAGCAGAACATTTAAGCTCAGTCTTTATTTTGTGTTTCTACTTTCTTCAGAGGTTGAGAAAGAGATTAGCAGTGGACCGAAAAGCAGCCTGGCTGTGCGCACCCACAGTTTGTTTGCCAGATTGCATGCAGTCCAGAGCTGTTTGGAAATGCCACAGCTGAGGTGCAACGGCACTCCAATTTTATAGAAATTACCCGCTCGATCTGCTCTATTTTCTCATTGTGTTCTCTTTTGCTGCAGCTACTCTCTTCTTCCCTGAATTGTTCTCTGTCACTAAACAACCAAGGTATTTTCTTTATTTATTTTCTTGTGGCGAAGACATCACAGCTTCCTCATTGTTTGAATTCCACTTAGCTGGTATTATTCCCACGACGATAAAACGACAATAGCAAATGAATGCTACTCTGAGCGCCGTAGTAGGTCGTGCACATCTTCGCACGCTCTGCCCGGCATGCGTAAGTCATCCGAACCCGGAAACCTCAGAATTATTCACAGTGAAGCAGTAAACTGTGGGCTGATTTTAAGGGCGTAGTTCAGAGCCTGTGGATCAACATGCATGATTTTAGCTCGGGGTTTCAAGTGCTGGGCTACGAGCGCATGCCGGTTTGATGAGAGCGCTCGCTTGCGCCGGCCCCGACAGCGCGATAGCGGCTAATGTGGCTAATGTGAATACTGATACCGTGCCCACCAGAAAAGACACCATAGTGTTTTTAAAACAAATGAGAAATGGAGGATTGTGGATTTGTCAAACACAAATCTGAGATTTTATTTCCATTTGAATTATTCGAGGGTATTGGAACAGATGGTACGAGCAAAGAAAATCGCAAAACACACTGCAGCAAGTTGCATAACTTTTCATAGAAGGGTGGATTTGAAAATAAGCAAGCCAATGTCAGAGACTGGGTGGATAAATATGCAGAATGCCTTCAAGAAAAGAGTTGTGCTAAAGGAGGCCACGGTAGTTCCTCAGGGCAAGGATGCGCTTGTTCAAGAATGTCAAATATATTGACATTTTTGCTGAACATGAATAAAATTCAAAAAAGCCTTTTGATGTTGTTTAAGAATACCACCTTTACCTGTAGACGCGCTTTCAAAGAGGTTCACGTTTTTAATTATTCAAAATGTGTTTAATGTGTGGAATCGAATTACTTTTTCATCTGAGTTTCACGTATTTTCTTTATTCTTTTCATCTTAAAACTTGCATGAAGGCCGACTGCTAACTTAATGAAAAAGATGAGATAATGTGCCCATTAGATGAGATTGTTCTAGGCCACCTTATCTGAGGAGTTTTCAGCATCAGTATCATCTGGCTGGGGACAGATGTTTTTTACAGTGTGAGTCTCCGAGGATGAAAGATGGACACGAGGGACGAGTTTGTCAACAGATTTGTGAGGAAATTCATTGAGATGATTGGTATTCTTCAAATAAATTTGGAAGAGATTTGCATATTTCTCTGTCCGGCTGTGCATATCTGACACATATTAAAAAATCTGGAGGAATTTCAGTGCATGAGCAGCAAGCGCACCAGTCTAACCTGTGATGCCAGATTCATCAGGAAATACTGCATCAAGAACTATCGTTGATCAGTTTGATGGAACTTGCCAGAACAATCACACGTACCGTACGTCCTTCTGACTCCGCAGTCATGTTACTGCATTTCACTCTTTAAAAAATAAGTAATAATCATGACTAGGGCTGGGCAAGTTAACGCGTTATTATCGCGTTAACTCATTAATTTATTAACGCCGACATTTATTTTATCGCGCGTTAACGCATGTTGCTCACATGCTTTTGTTTTGAAAAGTCTGTTACTGGCTGCTGCGGAACAGGAAAACAATTTGGTAAACATGCAGTTAAACTAAAACAGACATGGAGAACGGTAAAAATCTGTGAACCTTACAGTTCGAGTAGTAACTCAGGTAGCAATAATTAACAATTCTGTATGAAAAATAAAATTCTTCACTGCAACAAAACTTTCACGTCATTCCTCCATGTTACATCAGATCTGCTCCATGTGTTCACTGTCCTGCTGTTCTCTAGCTGGTTACTGCAGTGAGGCTCCATCTAGTGGCACAGATGTGTAATGATAACAAAAAATCTAGTCCTTGATTATAAAACAAATTTAGTTCTGTGGCCTGTTTTTTCATTTCGTATTTTTGATCCAAGTCTAAAATTGAAATATATATGAACAGCCATTTTTTCGTTTTTTGTGTTAGATTGAATAAACGTAATAAAAAGTCACTTTTTATTTTTTTTAAATTTTTGATTGACAATTGAAAATGGAAAGAATGAATGATACCCGGATTGGTAAAGTTACTTTAAAGTTAACTTTAACATGGACATTTTCATTTTAAAGTTCTCCCAGACGGAGGATTTGACAGAAACAAGGTTATTTGTAACAACTGACAAGTTGAACTCCCTGTTAAAAGTTTCAGCTGTTACCTTAGAAATTACCTGTTTTAATTTTCTGATTGTGCTGAGCCACAATCATTTTTTTGAATTTTGTTTGTAGCCTTTTTTTTTTTTTTTTTTTATAAAAACAGGATGACATTAATGCCCTGGCAGTGGCAATAAGCTTTATTTTATTTTACATTTTTTATGATGAGATTTACATTAAATATGTGTTACTGACAAGTGCTGATGTTAAAAGTGTTTGAACAACAAATGTTATGGGACTTTAGTTCATATGGCAGTACAACATTTTAATAAAAGTGCATTTTACACTACTTTTGAATACATTATTTGATTTTGCGTATACGCGATTAATCGTGATTAATCAGGGAAATAATGTGAATCATCGCAATTAAAAATTTTAATCGTTGCCCAGGCCTACAGTAATCATGACATAAATAGGCTCCTCACAGTTACAACTCCTCCTTTTTACTCTCACCTTCTCGGCTGTACACGGTAGCCACGGACACAAAAACAAATGTTAGCGCTGCCATGAACAGACCGTCCTCTTGATAGAGAAAATGCTGACCGGTGCTGCTGTCGTGGAAAATTATCTGAAGAAGAATCCAAGCAGAATGACAAAGATAACAACTGCGTTCACGATGTTTTTATTAAGTCAAGTCAGAGATAAAAAGACATGCACATGGAGAGAGAACTTAAAATATTTCTCTCTGGCCCAGGCAGAGAGTTACAGACCTTTTTAAAGTAGCAGCACCTGAAGTCCATATATGGTCATGTTGTATTACTGATTGTCTTCAACGGGGAGTAGGATTTAACAAACGGGTGCATTATTCTACATTCTTGTTAGTTTCATATCTATTATCTGACCTTGCAGCTGTCTGTGAGAACAGGGTGATATTCAGTTTGGAAAGGTACAGTAGTACACGAACATAGCTGATGTGCAGACGAGCGTAGAAGGTCATATGAAGTCAGAAGAATACCAAAGGTTATATGAGGTTAGCTGCATTTATGATATATGAACCTAAATTTCATTTACACTGCCCGTACAGCCCGTATTGAGGTTGAATTCATCAGTATTTCAGGTCTTTTCCAACAGAAACGAACGCTGTCTGCTCCAGATCAAAGACAAAAAAAAGGACCATCTAGACTTTTATCAGCAAAAAGTCAAAAAAAGAAAAAAAAAGGAGAAAGAAATCCAGGCTCTGTGATGGTATGAGGTTGGATCAGCGCCCTTGGCGGAAGGTCTTTTCCACTTTTGTGACGGCAACATTAATGCAGGAATGAACACTGAGATTTTCGAGCGACACATGCTGCCTCCAAGACCACGTCTTTTCTGGGATGTCCATGAATTTTTCAGCGTGACAATGCAAAACCACATCCTGCAGAAATGGCATGTCTCAAATAGAGAACGTGTGGAGAATTTTGAATTGAAAGCCATGACAATGATGACCCTGTACTTTTGCACACGTTAAGATGTGCCAACACCCCCAGTTTCTTTTATTTGTCACATTCACAACCACACACAGGACCACTTTCTTTACACAACTGTCCCTTGTTACATAATAACAGTAATTTTACTTTGTTTTATAAAGTGATTCGATAAGAGATTTTTTAAAAATCACCTGCAAAGTTCAGGAGCAGCTGAATCTTATTTTAAATAATTACCAACACTTCCAGTATGTTTCTAATATAACGACAAGGCAATAAATACATCCTGCTCTTGCTCTGTGGATAAAGATCTGCAGGATCTGCCAGACATCTTCCTGCTTTAAGTGAAAAACAAAACAAAACAGCAGAACACGTTGGAGTCTCTGCAGATCTGAATGATGGACCTTTATGATGCTGCTCTTTGTCATCTTTGGCATTAATCCGCTGAATGGTGCATTTCCCGTCACAGGAAACCAGTGTTTACATGTTTACTGTGTCTGTGAACTTCAAGGTCTCTCTTTACAGACAGGAAATACTGCACAGAAAACCTATTTTATATTACTGGATTCTGTCGTGTCATCTTGTTTTCATCCATGTCTGCTTAAACAGACTGCTGACATGTAAGGTGTTATTGATTCAGTCAGAAAGCTCAGGATGACGCAGCATCAGCCGAAAACAGCAGCTTCTGTTGAAATGCCATCGAAGATGGAAATTAACTCTCCTTTGAGCGACGAGCAGCCGCAGCACCTTGTGAGCGCGCCGCAAATGCTTAAGTGTTATGTGCAAAGCGAAGTGCCGGCGAGACAGGATTGAGTCGGACCTGAAGTTGGGGGAGAAAGGGCCGGTGAAGCAAAAGTTGGCAGTTTTGGTTGAGAAGATAAATGAAAATGGCTCACTGCACCCACAGTAACTACAGCCAAGTTGTTGTTCAGCTGAGAGGAAAGCACATTACGGTCCGGCTCAGAGCTCAGTCACGAATGACATTGGACTGGTGATTGTTTTGGGAAGTTCCTCAGCGGCTAGGTTTCTAAATGTGCTTTATTCTTAGGTTGAAACTGTTGAAAGCTACAACCTTGTACAGCATCTCTTTAGTGTTAAGTGATCCAGATTGCTGTGACTTGTAAGTTTTCAGATGTGAAATGCAAGAGCTTGTCGAGTTATGTGAAAACTCCATTTTCACAAGTTTAAAAAGTTTTCACACAAAAGAGTACCAGGTCATTGAGTTACTTGAATGTTTTCTTGGGAGAAATGTGCTTCTTTGTGGTGGCGAGAGCCGAGAGCACATGGCAGTGGAGGTAGTAGTGGGGAAGCTCAATCAGAGATTATATTATTTCTGGTGGCACTGCAAGGCTTTGACAAGCGGTCAGAATATTGGTGATAATGGCAGTGAGATAACTTTTTTTTTTTTTTTTTTTTTAAGAGCTGGATTTTGGACGAAAGGAGAAGAGTTGGCTCTCCAAAGCAGTTTGTTGAGTTTCTTCCTGTCCCTTTTAGAGCTTCTAAAGCCCTGCACAACAGCAGAAAGACTGAAGATGCCATCATGGTAGAGGTCTTCACGGATCCACTTTCATGGACCCGAACCCGAATCGGACCCGTGAAAATTTGACCCGAAACCGACCCAACCCGAGCTATTATCAAAAGTCCGAGAGTCCAAATTCAAATGGACCCGCAATATTTGGACCCGGAACCGACCCGAGTCTTTAGTTTCCGACCACGAACTGAACCGAGTTACCCGAATAGAACCGAGACAATACAGCCCAAGTTGTCTAGTGTTGAATAAAACTTGATTTTCTTACCTAAAGTTGTCTTCTTCTACCCGGTTCAGTTGCTACATAGGCTACGTGATGTAAACAACAATAAATCCACGTCGTTATTTTCTTTGTGGATACAGATGCTATTAGTAGCAACTGCTAACGCTAATAGCCTACACCGGTCAGGATGTGTCGTGAACATGTTCTCTCATCCAACCTTGTCATGTTGGCGATCCGTTGTGCTTTACAGCTGTGTGTAATAACACGCTATGGCAACATGATTGTTTCATGACAAACACGCCACGTTAATGAATAATTAATTAAACTGCCCCGAGTCCTGACATTAGCTGCCACCGCCAATATCTTTACCTCTCTCGGAGTAAACGTGGACTTAGCCTGTCAGAGAGCACCGACCGGACCTGAGACTAACTGTACCGATTCCGACCCGTCTTTTGGAATGGACCCGAGACCCGATTTGGGTCAGGGTCGGAACCTCGGAACCCTCGGAACCTTTCCGGGTTATCTGGTTGTTCCGAAGACCTCTACATCACGGTGTCATGAAAGATCCATATTAGTGTCTTGCTAACATTCAAAGACCTCAGAGGGAGGAAAGTTTGGCCCTTTTTATGGAAGGCTGAATTTGTAGACCTTGTCCAGTTTGTTACTAAAGTGAAAACCAAGGTATCCGCTGTTCCTCCACTATTTCAAAATTTAAAAGGTAATTGCTCAGTTGTGCAGTTTGGAGTTCTCCGGTAAAAGTCTTTCCTTCCTTTATTTAGGTGGCATTGATGTTCCCATGCAGTTCACACCAGATGGTGAAGTTGCTGATGACTCTCTCAGACTCCGGCCCGTTTTCCTTTTCATACAGCAACGGCTGTTATCATCAGAGAACTCCTGAACGAAGGCAGCTGTGTGTTTTCTCTGAAGGCAGATGTGTACGGGATGAAGAGGGACTGAGAAAAATACTGTTCCCCGAGGAGCTTTCATGCTGCACACCAACACAGCAGACAGTCGAGAAGCATCATACGCTGCATGGTTTGAGTTGGTACCAGCTTCCTCCCAAAGAGTGCTGGTTGGATTGTATTAAAATGAAGAGAAAAGTCAAAAACTTGATCGTCTGGAGTACTCTTTTTATGCAGATACATGCAGAAAATACCTGGATGGTCCTGGATGGGAGTCCAGTTGTCTGCTTGCCAGGGGGATGGAAGTGATAGTTGAGAATGATACTCCTCGTGGCCTTCATCAGGTGGAAGGTTAAGACGACAGGCCTGAAGTGGCGAGGCTTCCTGGAGCGCGTAGTCTTTGAAACCAGATCGGTGCAGGAGGTTTTCCACAGGCGCTGGAACTTTGCTCCAGGCTGAGATGCATAACCATCCTCACTGTGCTGATCTGCTCAGGCCCCGAGAAGTCTGGAGCCGATGCATTCGGCATCCGCAGCCTTTTTCATTTTGTTCTCTCAAACCTGCCTTTCCATTGCAGACTTCCAGTCCCTTTTTTTTTCCCCTCACAAATGTCATATCAGGTATCCCGAGCGTGGTTTTCAAGCCACTCTAAACCTCTTTTGAGCTGTTTTGTTGATGGCCTCCCTCTCTTATCTCTCTCCTTAAGTTATTGTGTATTCCTTAATGTTTAATATTTTCATGTTTGATTATGAAACTTGTGGGCTTCAAAAAGGGATTTGCAGTGATCAGGCCTATTTTATAAAGCCATTTAATGTTTGACTTTTACTTATTCAGAAGTAATAAGTTAAACCATCTGTTTTAGAGTTTGCATGTTCTTTCTTTTTAAATTTTATCTCCGTGGAGCCATGTGATGGTCTGGCGACTGTCCAGGATGTATCCGATCTTTCATCTGTTGACAGCTGGGCTGAGCTCCAACTCACCTGTGACCCTGAATATTATTAAACGGATAAAGAAAATGAACAAGAACGTTCTTTTGTAATTCGCTGCACTGAGGAGCAGTTATGATTTAATAAGTAACTTTAAAACCAGCTTGCGCTGAGCTGCCATCTGACTGTAAGTAACCGAACGTCTTCAGCTATAACTAGAAATTCTTCAGCATCAGGGCTTTTTAAAATATATAAAAAAACACCCTTAGAAGTGCTGTAAATCCATCTCGAAAGCTTGAACACTCTTTATTGTTTGCTCACAGCAAGAATATGCCAAGTAGAATAATTACTCGAAAGACTCAAAATGAGGAAAATGCTTGAAATGGTGCAGTGTTAGACGTTCAAATCAAACCACACATGGATGAAGAGCGGATGCTTTGCCACAATGTGCTCCTTTTAAACTCCATTTGAACTTTCCATTGAAGTCAAGACACGTGCTGGAGAAACGTATTCACAAGATGAGCAATCAGAGGCACAGTTCATTTTCTTTCTTTTTCTTATTGTAAAAGATTTGTCTAGGTTTTCACCATCTCAGTGCTTCAGTAATTTTATTTCATCTCATGCACCTGAACTTGTAGTTTCTGTATATTGCTGTGTTTAAAGACTCTAACTTTCCCTGTTAAGCGAAGGTTTATTAAAGGAAATAAATAATTCTCCCATATAGCAACATCTGGGTCGTTTAGTTCTCTCCGAGCTTAGTATCTAAATAAGAATTTGCAGATGAACGAGACGTGCATATGAGACAAATAGAGAATTGGACAAAGCCAAAGTGAGAAGAAGAATGAAGAGAAAGGGGAGCGGGGGGGGGAGCGGGGGGAGTTGTGAAGTCTCATTTAGCTTCAATGGCAGCAGATCTTTCAGCTTCAGCAGTTGGTGTTGATGGAGGAACAGAGAACAGCCGGGCTCCCCCACGGAGAAGAAGACCAGCGTAGCGAGATGAAAAGGCTTTTTCAAAAACAGCCTGATAAAGCATTATAGCAAATTACTTCCTATCATGCAGAAAAAAAAAAGAAATGATAAATAAAAGAAATCAGTTAGCATTTTTCAGTGAACCGTAGCGTTACGGTGTGGGATGGTGCGACGCTGAATCTCGCCGAATGGGATTTTTTTTTTGTTCCATGTGAAGGAGGAACTGGCAAGTGCGCGCAATTGTAAAGAAAAATCCGTATATGAGTACGTTTTATGACGGTGCTTCAAATAAAAGTGGAGTTTAATAGACGATTTCAGTCCTGTTACATATTGAGATACACTTCATGTATTCATTAAGCCTGATCCTTATTGCTAATTAGCTTCCCCTTTGCAGGGCTTTTCTTAAATTGCCTGCACGCTGCACAGATGTTAAAGAAGCATCTTAAAAACTATGAAAAAAAGGAAATCATGCCTCGGGGAGTTATTTTTACACACCACACAGTGACCTAGAAGAAAAGTTACATACAAACACTGAGTGCTGATAGTCTTTAAATTAAGAGGTGTAATTATATAGAGCATACGGCACGCCATCGTTAAGTAGCAATTCAGGACATTTTTTTATTGTCTGATTCTTTTCAATATAAGGGACCTTTATTGAAATATATACGTTATAGCTACCAGGATGACTAGTTGGTGTTCATGCCTCCTTTCAGGCGAAGCCCCATCACTCTTTGCATTTAATCTCAGCCAATGTTGTTTTGGAGGTGAATAATCAGGTTATGCTACAAATATGAGAGATAATTTAATTCACGATGAATTAAAGTGCCAGTAATGTTAGTGAAATTAGATAAAGACCTTTCTAATCACAGAGGGCAATAACGTCTGCTGGAAAAGGGCGGCACGGAAGAACACAAATCTGCACCATTACTCCTGTAATCGTCCTCTAATTGATGGTTTGATAATACATTGTGAGGGACTACATGTCCACTAGTGGTGAGGCCTAGAGATAACTTGGTTCGAGCAGTGGTGCCAGACAGAGAAGTAGTAAGTAAGAATATAGTACATGTGTGAGTAGTAGTAGAGACATTTCTGAGTAGTATTTTCAGCATTTCATTTCATTTTTCTGTCTCTCTCATGCCTACTACCTACCTGCGGTGGCAGGTGTGGTTTCTGCTCAGCTGTAGGGGGCGCTCTGGAGCAGTGGTCAGGGAACAGTGCCAAGGAAGCCCTAAGTGACACAGCAGCTCCGTCATTATTAATTATCTGTCTCCCTGGCGCTCAGTCAGTGGATATCACAGGGTTGCTTTCAAAACTGGAAGTTTACAAATGCTGCGGTAGTGACGGGTCTCGGCCGGTGCTGCCACCCAGTGGATACCATTTTCACAGAACTCAGATTTCCCCCAATAAATTAAGTCTTGATGTATTTGCTGTGTTTGTTGTTCTGTTCTGCTGTAGATGGACCCTGAGTGGGAGGAGTTTGCCATACGACTGCGGCTCATAAAATCTTTTAGTCTCAGCAAAACAAATACAAAATTTTTGCAAGGTGATGCATTTAGCCTTTTTCAAAAAAGCCAACCACGTCATCTAGCTGTGCATAAGTGGTTTCCACCATCGCATAATCTTCTGTAATGAGGTAATGAGGAGAAGAAGAAGAACTAGATCCACTTTTTTTTTAAAGAGTGACATTTAAATGCGGCTCTGCAGATGTCAGAGGGATTGCATGGCTAAGTTAACACTCTTGTACTGTGGTTGTTATGGTTCGGTATGTGCAAATTACCCGAGTACCACAACATGAATTCATTTTGATAATGAGCATGACTGCACCACAGTGATTAGAGGGCTACATACCGACTGAGAGAACCGCGTAGTAATAAAAGCTTTGATGGGCTGATTTCGTACAGCCATGGTGATAGATCCACCACCACTTTTGCTTTAGTTCCACCAAACTACGAGGTCAGATTATACCTCTGACACTGAGATTGATTGACTTCCTTCCTTCCCTTCAAACATCCTCGCTGGGCTGACAGCTTGGCTGCATCTTTGGCAAGAGAAACCCGTACCATTAAAGTGTAAAAGGTGATTCATGCTTTTATGCCAAACCCACGATGTATGTCCACTGCAGTCTGGGACCCTGCGCCATAATCTCTTCTGTAGCCTGACGTGCACCTCCCCAGAAATGTTGCCACACTTGTGTTGGATGCGAACCGTAATAAATCTCGTTGGTCTGCTCGGTAGCGTTCCTTCGATGTATTTCAGGCCAAATGGATAAATTGCTGTAAGGTCAAGAAAGTTACTGTTCCTCCACATTTATCAGTTCCAGCTCAGATCAAAGATGTGTTTCATTTGCTCCGTCGCCATGACAGAGGAACGAAAAGGAAGTAAACAAAAAAAAAAACCTCACTCTGTGAGCTGCAGCGCCGTAAAAAAAGAAGCTGCACCGACATCAGTGTCAGTAGAGAGTGACTCACACAGCAACAAACAAGCGTGAGGTGAACTAGGATGTTCCTGCTCAAAGGCTATAAATAGATAAATCAAACACATGTATACATGCATACATAAACATAAAAGGCCTCGGGCTATTTAAGTTCTGGGACCACTGTGGCCACTCCAAAGACCAAAAAGTCAGTTTGTTTCCACAGAGCAGAAATGCTTCCTGTTGCTCATGGATGTTTCCGTCTCTTGCACTCACCTGGTTTTAAGATACATGAGTTTTGAGACTAATTAAATTTTTTTTATGGTTTATGAATTCCACACTTATGCTTTGCTGTAATCGTCTGATTTTGTTGGGTTAATCTTGATTTTCTTATGTTCATCGCTCATCTTTTGTTTTCAGTTTGCCTGTGATGATGTGTAGGGGTGGTGGTGTGGATAAGGCAGGAGAGGAGGGAGGTTTCCAAACAAAAACGTATTTATTCCAAGAACTACAAAACCAAACTCCAAAAATTCCAAAAATGCAAAAAAAAAAAAAAAAAAAAAAAAAGCTGAATCAATAAGAGGGGAGACGACACGGGAGGAACAGGACACAACGGTTTCCAAACAAAAACATATTTATTCCAAGAACTACAAAAACAAACTCCAAAAATTCCAAAAATGCAAAAAAAAAAAAAAAAGCTGAATCAAAAAGAGGTGAGACAATACGGGAGGAGCAGGAAACAACGGAGCCAGGATCAGACGGGGGAAAATACGAAAAAAAACACAGTGGCAGAAGACGGTACAATCCGGAAAAAGAACAGGGGAAGACAAGATGTAAATATACAAAGGAACAGACGAGAGCCAGATGCAAACAACCAGGGTAATCACAGAGGGAAGTAAAGCAGAAAACCATGAGGACAAGACAGACCTTCAAAGTAAAACAGGAACAAGATCAACTAACGACAGGAGAGACGAGACATTGACGGTTGGGTAAGGGAAACAACCCTAACCCAACCCACACTATAACATGACCTTAATTCCCTGTTTGGTATTTTCATTTTTGGTGATGTTTTATTCTTTACCTTGGTGGCTTCAATTCCGTTTAAAGCAAACCAATGAGCAGAAGGTGCTGTATTCTGTGAAGATTTGCCTCTTACTCTTGACTCACACCAGGCGGATGTAACATGAAGTGAGATAAATGCATCGGCAAAATTATTCACTGTTTCTTTTCGTGATCTGATCAAATCAAGCTGAAACTGTATGTGAATGACATCCAGCAGAATCACTGAATCGCTGGGATCCGTTGCGATCGAACCGAAAGTGCTTCATCGATGTTAAACACTTGTTAGATTGTACGGAACCTGCCAAATGTGATTATAATGAAATGGTGAGTCATTCTTTTCAGCAGTGAATCTATCAGTCCGTCTTGTCCTGCAGGGATTTTAACCTGAACCGCAAATTTACCCTTTTGACCAGAAATCAATTCTGAATTAACAGCTCGTGATTTAAATTCACAGCTGAGGGACTAGGTCAAGTCCTCAAACCTGCTGAGCTGTCAAAGAAGCTTTGCATTCACAGTTGAACTGTCCCAGTGATGCGTTGCGTCACGATGGAAACGATGCAGGAAGAATAGGATACGAGTAGGATGCTTCGTCTCGATCTACAGTAGGGGTGTGAAAAAAAAATCGATTTGGCAATATAATGTGATTTTCAGCCGCCCAATATAATATCCATTTTTCAGCTCCTAACATCGATTTTTTTTTTTTTTTAGGAAAATTCATGTATTAGACACGTTGTGAATACTGTACCACTGTGTCGTTTTTCAGCGAAAAGAAACTTGAAGCACTTGATTTTATGATGGCAGTGTGTAACACCCTGCGATATGTATGCATGCACAGGCATTTTATTTTCATATGATCTGTTCTGATCAGTGTTTAAACTGACACTATAGGAGAAATTATTTTTTCATATTTTTGTGCATTGTCAGTAACTCAGGGTACTTTATCCTTCATGTTCTTACTTACAGTGGTTACAATGCTGTCAGTATGTTGTAATGGTTACTTAAATGTGCAAAAACAATAATAATAAACAATAAATAGGTTGTTTCGAAGCAAATAGCTTTTTACTCAATTTGTCCTCTGAATGATCAATATCATCTGATGAACATATACAGCAATTTGATTTTTCATCTCTACTTTTAATTTTGATATTAACTGGGTAGAATATCACGATATCATGATAATATCATATCGTGATCCAAGTATCATGATACATATCGTATTGCGAGGTCCTTGCCAATACTCACCCCTAATCTACAGGTAATTCCATTCTCATATTCAGTGAATAAATAGTTCAGGATATAAAAAAATGAGTTTGTGGTGCTAGATCAGAAAATATTCCTTTGTTCCTTTCTTGCTTCCTGCTTTAATGCTATTCAGGACCACAGGTAGGAGGCGGGGCCCGTCCCGTTTCTACCGGGCGAGAGGTGGAGCACACCTGGGACAGGCTGCTAGTATCAGAGAACATTCGATCAATGAATTTCAAATAATCAAATGTCTTATGGGATTGTGTCAGGGGAAAAAAAAAAACTTCTTTGATGAATATTGTACAGCTCCGCAGGTTTGGACATTCAACTTTCTCTCTCAGCTGTAAATTCAAATCACGACTTGTTCATTCAGCATTGATTTCTAGTCAAACGTCTCAGTCTACGGTTCGGGTTTAGATTGCTGTAGGACTGACTGTCTATAAGGATAATGAAAAGAATCAACGTTTTGCCATGATTACATTTGTCAAATAAAATTGGTTTGTAAATGCATTCACTGGCATGAATTACTGAAAGTCTGTCAGTCAGCCTGATGTCCACTGAACATTAATCAAACGCTTTTAGTTTGGTTAAAATGTAAAACATCAACAGTCAGTAATTCTCCCTGATGTCTCTTTTGTGATTTGATATATTGGAGATATGATCACCGGAAGAATTACTCCGTAAATCACTAAGATGATGTAGCCAG
Organism: Hirundichthys speculiger; assembly: GCA_018398805.1. Classification (NCBI taxonomy): domain Eukaryota; kingdom Metazoa; phylum Chordata; class Actinopteri; order Beloniformes; family Exocoetidae; genus Hirundichthys; species Hirundichthys speculiger. The sequence goes on from JAGFBZ010000651.1 coordinate 89,090, forward strand.
ATTAAATGAGAGTCCTGGCTCAAGAACAGACCTTTGCTAACCTCGCTGAGGAAAATGGTTCCAATTCATATTGTGTAGTGGCCACGCTTAGACAGGTTCTTAACTGGGAATCTGCTTTATTCCCTCACAAGTGCATGTAAATAAGAATATACGCATTAACCTTAAAGACACGACCGTTCTTTTCAGGTCCACCTGAAACGGCGCATCATTCAAACGCAGACTATAAGTCAGACTGAAGACCGTCGCTGCAGGTGAACCTTGGGTCCATCTAATCTAGTTTTGGAGGAGCACGCCTCACATGTCAGATCCTTATCAATAAGTTTAATGTCATTTAGGAGGGAAGCCACTCTGTAAATAACCTATTGATTTTGGAGCATTAACAAACGACCTTTGCCAAATGCAAATCAGTGTTTATCAAACCCGCGTAAGGCTTTACTGAATCATTGATTTTGCTGCAGATGAAGTGGAACATTTAAAATGCACGACGCCGCTGGCTCGAAGGAGGCTGATTTCCCCGTTAAACCGTAGGATCCTAGGATTCACCTTAACGGCTCGCAACGTTGGCGTGCGCCCGTCTTCTTTTGAGGTGTTATAATGTGAGAGAGAATAAACTAGCAAGGCAAAACAGATGGCTGCAGCATACTGTATTTAAGACGACAGCTTGGCATCACATGCTATTAACTTTAAGCTGCCCTCTCTCGCAACAGCACGGATCGCAGCGCTGCACAACGTTTGTACATGCAGATGTCTTCCTGATATTCCAATAAGTCCCGGGTTTAACCTTCTGCCTGTGTCTGCGGCTCTGAAGAAGTTTGTTTCAGCGATCTTCTTTTGTGTGGCCTCATACATATGTGCATGTCTTTCCTTCTTGTACCCACATGGCTGGTGATAAATGCGTGCATTTTGCCTTTTAGATTACAAAAAAAGCATTTCTTAAACACAAAACGGTTTGTGTTCTGTTCGGAGTCTCTGGCTCGCACAAATTTACCTCTCCAGCACCCACGCCCTCACAGGCATCAGAACAAAACCCAATGAGATCAGAATAAAAATGCAATCTTTCTTTATCCAGACCCTGAACAAACAATACAAGCTGGGGGCGAGCAGGAGAGCAGAGCCCAGTGCTGAATGTTTTTTTTTTTTTTTTTTTTAGCCACTTATTCATGCACTCCATCAAATCTGATGCTTCAAAATTTCTTATTGAGGGGTCTCTGAGTGCACACACAAGACGGCAAACAACAGGATGAATTACGTCGTCACGATCGTTGCAGACAATTGTACCAGTTTAAATATAAAGCACCACCAAACACAGTATTTGCACATTGAAGCTAATTTTTTTTCACCACTTTTTTTTTTTTTGTTTGGCATTTTCAAACAAAGATAAACAACTGTGTGTAGACCCCCCCCCCCCCCCCCCCCCACCCCCCACCCCCTGGATCATATATGCACAGACCGCAGTGCAAAAAAACCCGTCTCTGATAGCTTTGGATCCTTGCCAACACAATGCCCTCTAAAGACATGCATATGCATCAGCTGGGAAATCTACTAGACTTTTCTAAATTATGAGGGTTTTTTTTTCTTGCCGTTTTCTAGGGAAGAGCAATAAATTATTTGAAACCTGCATTACACTTTGGGTGTATGAGTTTCTCTGAGTCTGGAAGAATATTATATTCTAACGAGGGACTTTGGTCACATAATGAGTCGTGGGAACAACTCCGCCTGGAGGAGGTGGATTCCATCTGAAGCAGTACCTCATAGATGGATGATCTGGGAAGGTACGACGCCGCTGGCGTAGATTGAAATGCCCTCTGAAATGTCCCCTGTGTGGCGTGTCTTGGAATGAAGAGAGAAAACCGCTATGAAGATTTCAGAGACAGAAGGCTGGATACTAGATAGCATGCTTGTAAAAGAAAAAAAAAAAAAGGATACCATACTCTTACAAAATGCAGCAAGACCAAATCATCAACTCATGTTGTATATATTTCTGAATAAAAGACTGAGCCACAAAAGTCAAGAATAAATGCAGCACTGAGCTAAATAAATATCTATAACATCATGAGTAAAGAAAAAAAGAAAACAACTAAATTACAAAAAAGCCTCAAATGAGTACACGTTCACTTTAAATGTGCTAGACAGCAAGCAGTCTTTATCTTTGCTGCGGGTGATGGCACCAGAATGGTTTTGTGTCTGGCACTGGCAGTTTTAAACTGCTGCGAGTTTGCTATAAACTGATTGGTACACAGCCAACAACTAAGTTTAATACAACCACTAATGTCTGCATGGAAAGATGTTATATAATCTACGACAGAGATCTTTCAAGCTGAGCCTCCGGCTGTTCTTACTGGTACGTGCTCATCCTGTGGTCTTAGATGGATGCGCGATGCCGATCGTGTGGTGTAGTGTGGATGGAGATCTGTTCTGACACCGAGTTTAGATGCAGATCTGTGTAGTTTTTGACAACTGCATTTTAAAACAGACTAGCGCAGAGGCAGGCTTAGTTACAGTTATTGGTGCTTAACCCCGCCCCTGAAGCCTAACGACTTAAACGAGACAGGTAGGAGTGAATTCACCTTTGGCTCCTCTGCTCGGCGAGCATTGATGTGTCCAGCCTCTGCTGTCATCTGGCTTCAGCAGGTTTGTGGTGCACGGATAAAATTTCCCACACTCAAAGCCCGTCTCCTGATGATCAGAATAACTAAAGCCATTACTGCAGACTCTCGGTTTTGTTCTCACAGGTGAACCTCAGAGTTTCAGAAAAACCCGGCTAACAGTAGGAGCAGCTGAGGCTCAGAGGACATTCTAGTTTACTCTGGTGCTTTGTTCGTCAATACTGATTTGAGCATCCAGTAGCAATACCAATAAATGATCCTAGTTTTTTTCCTGTGTCTTATTATCTCTTCCATCTAGAGCAGCTTTAAAGACCACCAGCAACTTCCCTTTAAACCACCTAAGAACAGAGCAGGACTATAACCAAACACATGAGTGATGTCATATTCGGGCTTCTTCAAAGATGGAAAAAATGTGAAACACTACAAGATTTTCCAGCCACGCTACCTGAATTTCAGTTTTTATTGTACAAAACATGTTTCACCGTACATCAAAAGCAACCAAAACACAACAGTCAGTGCTTCACTTCTCCTTCAAGACCGCTTACTAAATGCCGTCTTGATCCTGTCTTTTTTTTTTTTTTCGCTGTGTGAGGGAGCATCGATCTCCTGGTGGAGGCCACTGCAGTAAATGGAGTGCCATAGTCATGCGCGAATGTGCTTGGCCTCATAATATCTGGGAAGTACGAGTAAAACATCCGCGTGAATGCCAGAAACCAACTTTCCATTCCAACAACGGTGATCAATATTACTCACATCATTTATGAGTTTAAATGCTTTTAAACCGTTGAATCAGATCAGAGTGTTCCGTCTGAGGCCAGTCGTAAGGATGATAGTGGGGCAGATCCAGAAATTTTAATAGGTTGGACCAAGTTGGCAAAATTCACTGAGCGGCTCAGCTTCCTAAATCCATTAGTTTGCCACTGCTTCTCATTTTGGGATAAAAACAATGTGTTTGAAACAGTTGGGAATGTCTTACCATTTTAGCAAGCATATTTTATCACTTTTCAAATTGACATAGGTTGCTCAGCACCATCAGCTGTGGCTCATTAGCAGTAACTCAGAGTAATTTGACAGGCTAAATTTACATGGGTTTTTGTTAGATTTCTGCTGTAAGTGCACTGCCAGTGATTGCTTATAGGATAAGAAAGGGAACATTTGGAACATACACCATCTGTTTTTAATCAAATAGCCATTTAAAGGTAGGCTCATTTTATGTTTTTGCGTGTGTGAGTGCTTTATTTCATAACATTGTGTTCTTATATTTGCTTATTGATACTGCTTTTGATGACAAATGGGGACATGGAAGTTCAACCTTCCCACTGAAAAGACCAAAGAAAACGATGGATGGATGGATAGATAGATTCGGAAGCTGTTTTCATAACTGCACACTGTACTACTAGGGTGCAGCGTACGAACATCTGCACAATCAGTAGAATGCAAAAAGAAAAAAAAAATATATATATATATATATAGCCAGATGGTGTGCTGCCTCTGAAAAAATTTCCAGTACGCGACTAAGCACCAACTTAGATACAGTATCCCATAATGCAATAGGCGACTACAGCGAAAGCTGACCACACTGGTTGCATAGCCAGCTTTTTATCGTGCCAACGGCATAATCTCTTTCTATGGTGGTTTGCTATGTTCTCTGTGGTATGTGGTTTTGAAAGTGGTGCTTGGAGTCCAGCTCGTGAGGCTTCTATTTTTGCCTCATTAGATCAGAACCCCTAATGTTTATAATGTGAGCTGTTTAGTCAATTGATGTTATCATATGTCTTTTTATTTTGAAAAGGGTAAAAAAAAGTTTCGAAAAACATCAAACTCTCGGAGGGCTTCTAGTGGTTTCAAAGTTTTTGGGACTACTTTTCACCTCATTTTGAAAACAATTCAAGCAAACAAGAGCGATATGAGCCCAATTTTTAGAGTCTGATTAGAAAAGAGTGTGCTTTAATTAAAAAAAAAAAGTTTTCATCTTCTCAGTGTGAGCTTTTGAAAACATATTTACTTAAAAACACTGAGACCGGTCTTTGCTCTTTGCAATTATTAAGTTTAAATTACATATCTTTTAATTAGAACTATACTGGGGGATTGGGTTCATGTTTCTTGATTTACACAATGAAGAGAAGGTGGAATTTTTCTGTCTGATGCCATTTGATGGGCTTGCTTCATTTTAAAATGTGATACCTTTTGAACATTATTTCAGAAATAATATTGCCCAAAGCCCATATTTTAACTCTTGCATTATTAAAAATCCATCAGTTCTTATTAAATATTCCTTGAATACTTCATTGCATTATGCCTTGTTCTCAAGATGAGATGGAATTCAGTGGAAATTATTTGCACCAATTACAGGAGAGTGAAACTACCCTTTAAATTCAAATGGATGCCATTTCAGTAATGTGTTCTTACACTTGTCTCATATATATATATATATTTTTTTTTTTTTTTGAAGTATGTGATTTTATTTCCATAACAATCATTATTAAGGCTTGTTGAAAAGCTCAAATCTTCTCACATCATTTGCTTTGTAACTCAGTTCCTTGTAGCAGAGTCAACTAACTTTAATACTTGCTGACAAACCTATAACCAGTTGTCAAACCAGGACTTCTGTTTGAGTGTTTCGTTAAAACAATGGACATGCAAGTGAAATATCACTACCCCTTGAGCCACCAGTATTCCTGTTTAGGTCCGCTACGGGGACACAAGACAGTGCAGATCGAGAGTCCTATTATTACACTCAGACGGTGTTCTGAGTTTGTCACGGCACAGAAAAATGTGTTGTTGATCACGCTCCATGAATAACTAAAGCTATCGGTATATAAGTCCGCCAGCCGCTGATAGAAAGTTGATTGAGAGTTTCCTTGGCTGTGAGTTTGGCATCGTCGTCTTTTTTCATCTTTATCATCCTGGTAGATTTTTCCATTCGTCCTTCCGTCAATTTGAAGTGCTGTATGATGAAAAACAGCAACACGCTATGATGTTCCCGCCTCCAAACGTAACTGATTCTGGACTGATGTGCAGTGCTGTTTGTCCTCCAAACGTGGTGTGCTTTATGGTTTCTAAAGAGTAAACAATTTTGACTCATTTGACCAGACTATATTCTCCCAGCATTTCACAGACTTGTCCAAATGTTGAGCAGCAAACATTAAAGCGCTTTAATAAGCTTTTCCAGCATTAGAGTCCTGCGGGATGAGCGTGCCCACAGGCTATGGCGGTTGAGTGCATTGCTTATTGTTTTCTTTGAAATAATTACATCTGCTAATTCCAGGTCTTTCTGAAGCTCTCCACAAGTGCTCATTGGCTCTTGGACATCTCATCTGATGACTCTCAGGAGCTCCTGGACGTGGCCGGTTTATGGTCAAATTATATTTTTTCCATCCGCGGATTATTAGTCCAGGGGTCACCGGAATATTCAGAAATTTTGAAATCTTTCTATAACCAGTGCCATCAGTATGTTTTGAAAACAATAAGGTTGTAAAGGTCTTTGCTTTTACCCACCATGGGATATTTATGTGACACCATGGCAATGAGACATCTTTTTATAGGCCATAAAATGAGACTAAACCAGCTGATATTAATTTCCATTTACAAGGAGAAAGATTGCTTCTAATTACTAATTAGTTTTAGCTGGTTTCTTGGCTTTCCTGGCCTATTTGCACCTCCCTTTCATCATGTCCTCGATACTTTTTCCCTGTGTCACTTCACGTTATCACACATCTATGGTTTGATTATTTTGCATGTTGATTACATGGATTGTTCCCAACTTCTGGCGAAAGTTTCGTGCCAACAGCACCTTTAGAAATGCGTTGACTGAGAACAATGGTGATATGTTCAGTACTTATTTTAATCACTTTATTTTACTCCAAATGAAACCATAATTTACAAAAACAAACCTTATGCCGTACCAAAAAGGACTGGAGCTGGTCAATTAGACCATAAACTCATGAGAAAATATTTAGTGAGGTAATTATCAAGGTGAAAATGTGGAAATTAACTATTTTTGCAACCATGGGAGTTGCATTCATTATATAATGCAGCTCTAACAATGCTCTGAATTAGCTTCATATTTCATTTCCTAAGCATTGTAGCATCCCTCAGTACTCATGGAAAATGTAAGTCTCTGGATAATTCTTAATGTTCTTTTACTGCAACTCCTACATCGTTTCTCAGCATTTAGTCCTTTTGACTCACATGGTCTCTCTGGCTTCAGGAGCCGGAGGGAGATGCAGATCACAACAGAGATGGAGACTGCAAAGTAGGAGACGGCGGTGCAGGGAGGCAAAGGCAAAGATCGAGTCTAACAAGGTTATGTGACTCAAGAAAAAGGGTAAAAGACGGAGTGAAGGGTTAGAAGAAGAAGAATGTGGCAGGATGCACAGGTGATAAGGTTGAATGTACTGTTGGCTTTTGAAGTGGTTTTTAAGCACAGGCCTCACATCCTGAGGAGTGTGGTCATATAATACAGACGCAAACAACAAGAGGGTTCAACACCTCTCTTACCAACAAGCACAGTCTAAACGGTTCTTAACATTATACACTCAAACTGAATGCTCGCTGGGTGAATTTGCCTCTTTCTGCAAGTATGTTACACAGTACATTTCTCTGGGCGCTTGACTGCGTATTTCAAAAGTCTTTGTTTCTCTGGTTTCGACTGAAGTAAATCTTTGTGTTTCTGTTTGCAGTGACAACTGGAAAAAAAAAAAACATTAAATTTACAAGCGTGACATTGCCCTGAGCGGTAAGCGTGGCATGTTTATCTATAGTGTTCTCAGGATTGGTTTGATACTGAGGCTTCAATGGCTTTCAAATCTTTACTGTGTTAATATCAGATGATCTGCCACTCTTTTCAGAGGTTTAGAGGTTTAGCCAGGTAAACCAGTAACAACAGTAAATAATAATTCCAATTGTATGATCATGGCAATGAATAAGGCAGAGTCTAATTTAAGTAAAACCCGGGATTTTATTTTTCTCTTAGAGGTTGGCCTAGAGAGCTGCAATTGGTCGGCTCACATTAGCTCTTTTTGCTTAAAGGATATAAATGAAATGAAAAAATGAAAAATACTTTATTGATTAGACGGTGGTCAGCATGAAAACAAACATACACTATGTTGCCAAAAGTATTCGGACACCTGCCTTGACTGCTGCTGACTCAGCAGTTGTGAGCATGATGCTAAGTTAGCTTCATTTAACATGCTGCTAATTCTGCAGTCGTTTCCATTGTGTTAACTTGTCTTCCTTGATCCCTTTTTCTCACTGAGCTGTAGTTAGTATGTAGCTGACCTTGCTGCATTTAGCTTACTTCTTTTTGATTTATCATTAGCTTTTAGAAAGTTTTTTTTAATGAACTCTTGTTGCTATTAACCTTTCTCTCTGAATTTAGCTGTCTAAGTTGTGTTTAGCATTTAGCTAAATTAGCTTCAGTTCACATGTTTTAACTCTTGATACATTCTGCAAAGACGTTCAGCTAAAGTCTGCTACTTTTGAAGATTCTTCAACTAATGGTTTTTCAAATTTTCAGTCCATTGTAATAAAGTAGTTGACTTTTTTCCTCAATGCTATGCAAACTTTAGCAACTTTTACATTCTTCTGACAACTTTAACACTTCCTGTATGAAAATGTTCATCTCCTGCCGAAGGTTTATTCTTGGACTTCTGCTTTTTCAAATCTTTCTGATTTTAAATATTGTGCTTTACTTTTATACATTTACGGGCATTTATCACGAGATATCTTTTCCAATTTAGAAATATGGTCCATTTTCCTACCTTACCGTCATTCAGCATGTCATTCCCTTTGCTCTGGTTGTCATGTTTTATCTTTTCAACACATTCTGCTGAGACCTTTTGCTGAATTATGCTGTGTTCAAAGACTATTCAGTTGTTCGGATTCATTTTCAGATTCATGTTCTTAAAACATTTTTTCTACTTTTAGGCAGAGTTCAGGTCAAAAATTCAGCTTAATGCATTCACACCTGCATTTTCGCAGGAAATGCAATTTTTTATTCTTTATTGATCTCAGAAGGGAAATTAACCTGTAAACTATAAATTTTAAAATAAAATAAATGTAATAAATTCTGGTCATGGGTGGCTGTGGCCCAGGAGGTAGAGCAGTCGCCAGTTGAGAGTCAGTGGTTTGATTCCTAGCTTTGTAGTTCATGCGTTGAAGTCTCCTTAGGAAATATGTTGAGCCCCACATCCCCTCAGTGCATTTATCACTGTGTGATAGGGAAAAAAAAAACACTGTGTAGACTTAATAGGGAGAGAGACCAACACCTATGTACAAAGTGCGGATACGATCAATGGAAATGTAAGAAGTAAATTAGAACATGGATTCAGATATTTCTCAGATCGACTTCATGATGCGGAAATGAATCGGACACGTGCATTTGTGTCTGCCATCAGACAGATCAGATTTTCCCCGTAAATGCAACACAGACGCCCTTGAAAATGCAACAGGAAACAAGAGACGTAACGTATGATGTATGCGAAGATTTAGTTCCTCCATCCAAATGTGAAAAACATGAAGAAAATAAAAAAAAATTTCAAGGCAAATTGCTGCACCAGATCTTTCAGTTTTGAGGAAAACTGTTTTGGATTGCGGTCGGTGCAGTTAACCATGCGTAAGATCCCCACAGTCCTTCCAGACCGTCCTCAGGGAAATATCTGGTGTGGATCAGGACAGATCACGTAAGACGCCTACCGTCGGTCAACAAACCTTGACAGGATCCTGCCCAACGATCCTCATCTCTGCCGCTGTTCAACAGCTCGCTGCTCTCCACTTCCCTGCAGAGAGGCGGAGTGAATACAAGATCATTCCTGTCTGGTCCAACTATCTGAGCTTCTGTCCCGAACTTAAACATCTTATCTCTTCTCGCTAGTGGTTCCTGCATCACCTGCATGTCTGGAAGTCTCATTGCACGTTCCATGTGTTTGTCCATCTCTTAAACGATGCAAGAGAAATGGATGAAGAGAAGATGATTCACAATAATGTACAAATCTGCCCACATTTTCTTTAGTTCCATGTGCAAATTTCCATCCATATGAGTCAACATTATTGAATTCCTGCCAGCCATTTGGATATTTACATGTAATTTATGAAAAATTGCCTCTTTATTGCACTTTGCCAACATCTCATTAGTTTAAACTGCCAAACAGCCAGCTTGGGCAACACATCACTCAACACAACAACATTCAGTAGCTGGGTTTGGTTTCTCACTACCTCTTCCAAGACCTTTCTGTTTTACACACCTACTTACCTCATACATAAATTTTCTTCCACTCCTTGCTATCTTTTCTCCCTCTATCTCTTGCCTCCATTTACATTGACTTATCAGACACCTTAACTGTGTGCCAACCCCCACATATTTTATTGTGTGTGTGTGTGTGTGCATGCACTATCCATGGGTAGGTCTTTTTTCTTCTCCTTTTTCTTTTTTTTTTTTGTATAATTGTATTCTCTCACTTGCCATTATTTGCAGTTTCTTCCCAGAGGCTATGAAGACAAAGACCTTGTTAGTGTTAGCTTTTTTTGTGTGGACTTTTTCAAATTTTTCTTTTCCAGGAAAGATAAGGTGTAGGGCTCTGGATGATTTATAGATTCACTGTTGAGTTCATAACTACTGTGTGAATAGGACATTCTGTACTGACTGTGAGCAAAAAAAGCTGCTTAAAACACGACAGCAGAAACAGCATACCGGCTATCTGTGGCATTATTGCTAATTTACTTTAGAGATTGGATAAGCCTCATGTCTGATGTAAAGTCACGGTGGTAATATTACTGCCTGTACAACTGTGAAACTGTCTCTACTGATCACATAGCAAATGCTTCAACATGGTAAATGGTCCACAGTTCTAAGGTGCCTTTTCACATTTGCCAAGTTCTACAGAGATTGGTTTCTTTTTTTTTTTTCAATGCTGTCAATCTTGGTTTCCAGTGTTTCAAATCTCACTACACTGGCGAGTGTATCAGAGCAATGTACCCAATGAGAAGCATGTCGTCTATTTGGGTCGTGGAATATAAGCTGAGTGAGAGAATTTGTTCTCTATTTCTTACAAATCTTCCTGTTGTAACAGATTAAACTGTGAAATTGATTTCCCAAAGATCTGCGGTGACTTAAAAGTGCAGAGCAATCTGTATATATGTAAATATGAATACGTCTGTATGTGTTTAATATGGAATATATCTTATAACTTTCAGTTGTGCTTCTGGAAACCCCGTCCAACAATTGTGTGTGTGTGCATGTTTTACAAGTGCACTGTTATCCATCCATCCATCCATCCATCCATCTGCTCCAATCTGGCTTAAGCAGAGAGATCCAGACCTCCCTCTCCCCTGCCACCTCCTTCATCTCTTCCAAAAGGAGTGTTCCCAGGCCAAATCTCCTAAAGCCGCTATTAAGGGATAGCGGGTAGCGGGAGGGGCGTTCCCCCGCAAAGAACGCAATCTTCCATCTCCCTAAACCCGCTATCCCACCTGCGCTACCCGCTACATTATGCATGGGAGTGGTTAGGGTGTTCCACCTGTTAAACCAATCAGTGCGTCAGGAGCCATTGTCTTTAAGAGCAGGTTGCGCTACCTGCTAAGCCGCTACCTGCTACCCACAATCGGAAGATACGGAGTTTGCGGAAGGGGCAAAAGACACGCCCATTGCCACACCTACAATGTGCGTAAGGGAGTCGGCATAACAGGTAGCGGCTTTAGGGAAGCGGGAGATTGCATTAGCAGTTAGCGGTTAGTGGGTAGTGGGTAGCGGGTAGCGGGAGGTGCGGGGCCAGAATCTGCACCAGCATATTGTGAAAGACTTTGCCCTGGCAATGCACTTCATTCCAGTTATGGGTAACTTATGTGGCATTCACGTGCGAGTCGGAGGTCAAAAAAGCGCAGAGACATAATTGTGTTCAGGAGAGAATGGCTTGATTGTTTTTATCATGAAGATTGATTTCCAACTTGCTTTGAGAGGATGTTTAACCTCTATAAAATCCTCATTAGATACCCAATGTTCTCTGAGAAGACAGAGTGTAGGCTGATGGTGGTTTGGGAGCATTTAGACTTCAGCTTTCAGGCTTCTTTTGCTTTTATGTGATCTATATTTTTAGTCACAATCTACTGCAATTTAACGAAAAACAGATAACCCATGAGAAGCGTCGCGCGGCATGATCAATGTAATCAGAATCCATGTCTGCAAGAAACCATTCATGCTGAAAACTAAAAAAAAAAAAAAAGATAAAAAGAAAAAGTTGATTATTTTGTTGGAAGTGGAAATTACAGATCTGCAAAAGCGACATTTCGTTCAATGAGCTTGTTAATCTTTATGTGACCTTTGCAGAAGTCTTTCTGTATGTCTCTCTACAAGGAGCTGCCTTTCTGAGAAGAACTCCTGCTAATCCAAAAGCTTGGTATTATGCAGGCACATTAAGAAGACTTATTCAATCTAGTGTTTAAATTACCTCCTATCACGGCTCTGTTCTTCTGCTCCTTGAGAGCAAAATGTCATGTTGTTTTTTTATTTATTTTTTTATACATAATGAAAACAATTTACAGGTAATTACCTCCTCTCTGATCTGCTCATCCTGGGCATGGAGAGATAAACCACAAGGAGATGCAGGGCAGTGTGTTGTGACATTGGGAGTTTGATTAGGAGGGACACTCTCTGGCATGTATGCTATTGTCGTTATGGCGTGATGAGTGTTAGAGGTGTAATATAAAGGATTTAAAAATATATATATTTATTTATTGTGTTCACACAAGGTGACAAATACACAGTCTCTTTTACTGATTGTCAAAGCAAGGGCTGGTAGTTACCGTTTAAGATTTGATTTCCAATTATTTTCCGATTTATAGCATGAGCTCAGGACTGTAGCCGTTCGATATTTACCGATTTTACCAGAGGTTTTTAACACTACCGTATTTTCTGGACTATAAAGCGCACCTAAATATAAGCCGCACCCACTAAAATTTAAACGAAATATATATTTTGTCACATATACGCCGCACCGGACTATAAGCCGCTGGTATCCAGGCTGAGAAATAAGATATTTATATTGAAAGATTTTACCATAAGTGTTTCTTTTTAGCCCCCTGAGGGTTAAAAAAAAATTCATAGAAAAGCCACATCTCGGTATAAACCTCATGGTTTAAAGCGTGGGACAAAAGTAGCGGCTTTTAGTCCGGAAAATACGGTAGTTAGAAACCTTCTCTGAACTATTTAGTTACAATGAACCAGTCACGAGTCTTTTTACATAAGCTTTTAACACTAAAAAAAATCATTTTCCTCCCCTCCCTCATGCTTTAAATGGCAACCAAGAGGACAATATTTTGCAGCTTCTGAATGTAGTATGATTTGAGGTTAAAAAAAAAAAACTTTAGAAAATCAATTTCATTTTAACAAAGGCGCCAGATGGGTTCTGCAGGTGGCAATAAGCAATAATGCCTCCCAGGAATTACATTTATATTCCACTAATTTTTCAAATAAGCTTCAAATTCGGGGATTATGAAGCCAGAGAGCTGCAGCTGCTTTCCTGCCGTCTCCCCTCTGACTACCTCACACTCATTTTATATAAGGTCCCGTGAACACACAGACATTTGCTGTTTAAACAACATCTGAAAGCACTTTGTTTCAGGTTCATTACCGTCTTAAGGCGGTAATGCACATTAACGTACCAGATCATTCTAATAACCCACGCTAGTCGCTGATGAGTATAAACTGTGTTGTGACTTTGCTTCATCAGGTAACTGACATCAGCTGCCAGAGGCAAAGCCTTTTTGTACGGTAAATGTGTGTTTGTGGCCATCAAAGCAGGGGTCGGTGCGTTGGCGCCATCCTTTTAATTTACTCATCCTCCCAGCGTGATGCGACGCACACTCTTGGGCAAATCGAGCTAAGTACCTCCTTCCGTCCCGTCACCAGGCACCCGTCTTATCCTCTCCACTCACATGTTCACCACCTCGCTCTTTTCCAGCGAAATGTTCCAAATTAGCTCTGACCTTCTCTAATGAAAAGTGGAAACAACACTGTGGCTTATTGCAACGGCGGGGCTGAGCCTCTGAAATAGCATGCTGTTATTTACCAGCCCCCAAGTGGCAATTATGACTCGCACCCCCACAAAGCTTCCCGCCACACTTTCTAGCCAGCAGGTGGTCCTTCCAGATACAATAATGGCTGTGAGGTAAACAGCTCGCATTCATCCTGTTTCTCAGATGTAAATGGCGCTGCCACTGCACAGAGTGATAAAGAACACTGGTGGAAATTTTTTAAAATAACACTCAGACAACAAAATGGGGATTTTTATTTATTTAATACATTAAATAATCCTCTTGCATTGCGCAAGTGTGTATGTCTCGTTGGATAAAGCATGTGATCAGTTTAATGTGAAAATGTCTGCATTAATCTGTTTAATTTGGGACTGTTTGATTTTCTTTTGTAGTAATTTCTAAAATGAATGATTCATTTATTTATGTATATAATAAAAACAAAATCTAGTTCTCTGCTAAGCAAAGATGCCAAAACATTCTTCTGTTCCATTTTAAATATTTTTAGACTGTGGTTTGGAGAAAGAAAACATTTTGAAGACAACACCTTGAACTCTATTTATTTGATTCACTTTTCATAGAGCTGTTGTGTAAAATGCAAATGAAGATGAAGTGAAATGATCTCCAAATAATTTAAAGTGTACCTTTTACTGGAACTTCTATAAAGACTTTTTGACACAATGACAGTTCACTGTTTTTTTTATAATTATTCAGTCGAACCATTTGGTGACGTTTGCTTAAGAGTGGGTTTGGAGCCCAGCTGTGGGAGCTCTGATCGCCGCCATCTTCACAGGAGACGACTCCATTCATTCTTACAGTCATTCTGACAGAAACAGCCCACCCATCAAAAAAAAAAAAAAAAAAAAAAAAACCCACAGTCATTGGACCCCAAGGCCCCGGGAGCAAAAGTCCAGGCAGGCGGCCTCGGCGCCAGGCAGACGGTAGAGACAGTCCAGGTGAGCGGCCTCTGCGCCGGACGGAAGTGGCCGCCTGCAGCTCCTGCTGCAGCGGCTCGGGCAAAGGTGCATCGACCACCTCTGACACAAGGGGAGGTACGTCGACCACCTCGGAAACAGGACTGGGTGAGCGACAGAGAGAGGATGTAGGACAGAGAGAGGAGAGCACACAAATGACTGAATGAAATGACTACATAAACATAAACAGATGCAGGTAGCAGCACTGAGGTGAGATGGTCAGAGGACTAGATCACCGGTCACCACGCCAGCTGGCACCCTGAACACATCTACACACACAGGTGGAGGTAAATGCTGGGATGGACTAGAGGAGGGAACTGCAAGTCAGCATGTAACTCAGGAAACTCTGGCCTGCAAACATACAGAAAAAAGAGAAAAAAAGGGGCAAAACAGCAGACAACAAACTACAGGAAAGAAAATGGAGTACAGTTGCAGTAACGAGGTGCTCCTAATTAACTATGGAATGAGCTGGAGGAGGAGGAAGGGAAGGAGGAGGAAAGGGAAGGAAAGGGAGAAGAGCAGTGGAGACAGCGCTCAGTAGATCATGTTGGCGTCCCCCTGCAGAGTAGGCCTATAGCAGCATAGCTATGGCGAAGCTGTGATTAAGACGAGCTACTCTAGTCTTAGCGCCTATAACTTTGGCTATAACTATTATCCCTTACACACTATTGTTTAGACTAACTGTAGGCTTTACTGAACAGAAATGTTTTCAATTTAGTTTTAAAGATGGAGGTGGTGTCAGCCTCCTGAACCCAAATTGGTAGCTGGTTCCATAATAAAGGTGCCTGGTAGCAGAAGGCCCGTCCTCCAAATCTACTTTTAGATATTCTCGGATCCTGCACTCTGAGAGCAGAGAGCTCTATTAGGAGCGTAATGTGCTATCAGGTCTTGTAAATAATGAGGAGTTAGACCATTAAGGGCCTTATATGTGAGAAGCAGAATTTTAAACTCAATTTGAAATTTCACGGGAAGCCAATGGAGGGAGGCTAAAACGATCTCTCATTCTGGATCAATTGGAGGCAATTCAGCGAGCTTTTCGGACATCCTGCTAACAACGCATTACAATAATCCAGTCTAGAACTGACAAATGCGTGGATTAGTTTTTCAGCATCACTCTGGGAGAAGATGCTCCTAATCTTGGAGATATTTGGGAGATGAAAAAACCTGATTGCAAACCTGATTAATATGCTGCTTAAATGACATATCCTGATCAAAAATGACTTCAAGGTTTTTCACAGCTGTGCTAGAAGCCAGCGTAAACTCATTTAATCCATTCCTCAGGTGTTTGGGACCAAAGACAATAACCTCTGTTCATTTATTATCATGCAGTGGCAATCAAATTTCACTCAGTGAAAAAAAAAAAAAAAAAAAAAAGAAAAAAAAGAAAAGCAGAACTCTTGGATGACCTGCTATTGCAATTAACAGCGGGACAAGCCGTGTTGTCTTTTGGCCTTCACTCACGCCTCAGAAGTCTCGCTCACTTCGTGCACTCATCTCATGCATAAGAACTATGATTAAAATCCGTCGGTTGATTGATCCAGTTGACTGGCAGAAAGGCCGACAAATAATTTCCCTCAGTTTGAGTAAAATAATGGGTCATGATGTCTACAGTGCCCCAGCCTCCAGAGATGACAGACTTTTTTTTACATTAATCTCAGGGCACTGACTTAATTATTCATTATCATGCACAAATAACTTTAGCCAGTAACAGAAAAAAAAATGCTTCTTGGAATGATCACTTTCTCCTCTTTTTAGTGGTAAGATTCGTAGCATACTAATTCCTGTGGCCACCAGTTTCTTTGTTACGTAATTATCCCTTTAAGGGTCTTTTCCATTACATTAAGCTCTGCATTTTTTTTTTTTTTTGGAAGTGGTACTCTGTACCTGACATTTTTTTTGTTTTTTTTAGATCTACCACAGCTGAGATTCCTCAGGCGCCAGACACTGCACTCAGACAGGGTAGTATTTTTGGGATACAAAAACATGTATCAGTCAGATCACATATTCATGTGCATGAATTAAACAAGAGCATGTCAAGTTATGTAGCGCAGTTGTTACACTCAGTCTGAAAGGATCTCAAATACCTACGGACTTATGCCGGATGAGTTTTAAACATTCTGTCAAGCCATTAATATTTAATTTCAAGTATAATATTTTGTTGCTGTTGTCATAATAACTGGGAGTGCAAAAAGTGCAAACCCAAATATCAAAGTATCTACTGTATAGCACGGCAGAAACAACAGTCCCTGTTGTAATAGATTTGAGTCCCATCTACTGCAAGCAAAAAAAAAAAAAAAAAAAAAAAAAAAGAAACAGGGGTCCTGGCAGTAAATTGAGATGTGTGGGATGTTGTAGGAGGGCTGCAGCGTGAGGTCCCGTTGACAGTTGCTGCAGTGGTGGGGTGTGGTGTAGACTGTTCATTCAGCAGCCACACTGCCCGAGGACGATCCTGGACTGGGCTGGAGTATCTAATGAAGAGCAGGTACTGTATCGGCCCGAATATAGGACGACTCTGATTATAAGATCACCCCTAATTTTCAAATATCATTTTGGGAAAAAAAATATGATGAAGACAATAAGGTTA
Organism: Hirundichthys speculiger; assembly: GCA_018398805.1. NCBI lineage: Eukaryota > Metazoa > Chordata > Actinopteri > Beloniformes > Exocoetidae > Hirundichthys > Hirundichthys speculiger. The sequence goes on from JAGFBZ010000651.1 coordinate 106,279, forward strand.
TTCACAAAACAACTTTTTATTGTACAATTATTATTGAAAAAAATCACAACAGAGATAATATTCTGCTGTATTGTTGAACATTTTAATGATTTCATCTTTTTTAGCAAGTATATCTATCATATTTAAGGTACAGTTACATGTCAGGTTTCCATTTTATTTAAGAACAAAGTATAGTACTATTTAATAAACTGGATTCTCTTTAAATCTAAGACTATGACTCAGTGAATCAGCAATAACCATGAAGTTCAATAACTGCATTAATGATGTCAATAACTACATAACCATCAACTGTTAACCGACGTTAACCATCAACGTCTAGTTATATTCAGTTTCAAGAACAATTGTGGCATTTGGTTTGTAAAACAACAAATTCTGGACTGTAACAAAACTTTTAAACCCCTTTGCTCGAGTCAGTCGTGTGGTTTCTCTATTTGACATCAGATCTGCTCCATGCGTCACTGTGATGCTCCGTTCTTACTGGTGACTTCGGTGTGGCTCCATTTAGCTGCACAGTTGTGTAACAACAATATAAAAGTCTAGACCTCGATTATAAGATGACCCCAATTATAAAGAATATGATTTCTAGAATAAAATATTGTCTTACATACTGGCCAATACAGTACTTTGTTTAGGCACTGTTGAAGTTCCCAAAAGTTCTCCTGGGTCCTTCCTGGTGATGCAGACATGTGCCAGTCATTCAGCCCCCCAAACTACCCTGAACCCCTGCTGATGGAGACCTGCCATATAGTCCTGTAAGAGTCACGACGATATCACTCGACCCTCTGGTCACCGTGTCACTTTACAAACTTTCATCTCAATTCAAGATTATTGGAATCAAAATTCTGCATCCTTTTGTGCATTTTTCCCCCTATGGGTGTTTTTTTTTTTTTTTTCAAATCTAATCTGATCTTTTGAAAATTACTTTGCTTTTTTTTCATTATAAAATGAAAACTCCAATGTGAATCCAGTACTTTCTCTGACAAGCTAGAAAAAAAAACTGCCACTGGAAAAGTGGAAGAGCTTGTGGTTTTCACATTAAAAGCATAATTTTGAATAAGTGAACTTTAAAGATAGTTGATACATTGAAACAGATTAAGAGATTGCCTTTCACTGTAGGAAGAATTTTTCCCCTCTGGCAATAACCGTTTATACCAAAGGTTGTTGTCTATCTGAATTACCTCGGAGCAGTTACTGAGGAAAAATATTTCAGTGAATACAATGCCACACCAAAACCAAAAAAGATCTTTTGTCTCATATATGCCCATTAAAGTAGTTAAAGGTCTTTGTCCAGTGGTGGGAGAGAAGCTTTACCTCAAACATGAGTTAGCGCCGGACTTATTCATTAAACAGAAAGTATGCAAAAAAAGAAACTAGATGAAATCCTGCAGTCTCCCCTTTTCAATCTCTGTCATTTCAAATTTAGATCACCCACCAGTTCAAAATACACCGGCATTTTCTGACCTTCAGAGCCACACTGTTCAGCACTGAGGAGTTTCAAAGAAAAACCAACTTGCTCGACGGCAAGTCAATAGATGCATCAATATACATCACGGACTGTGCATACGAAAGAAGGGTAGATGGGTAAAAAAGTAATTTACACCTCCCTCGCGAGGCTGTCTTAATTGGAGAAAGTCTGGGCTAAAGCGAAAGCTTGTTTAATTCCTGGCACATTTTCTAAGTTTTTAACGATACGGAACTCGTAAAGAACCGACAGGTAATGAGACACCGGAAGATTTAAATAATAAAAGAAAAAAAAACAACAAAAAAACAAACAAACAAACAAAAACCTCTTGGTCATTTAACAGCGAGCTAAAGGGACACATCAAAGACCACAGTTTTAAGGCTGTTCTTTTCAAAATCCTCAAAATCTTTGATTTTTTTTCTTCTGCAGCTGTGTAAGTAAGAGATAAATGTCAGTCATCAAAAAAGAATAATTATGTGTGCTATCAGGAGAAAAGCAGAATAGAGCCTTTTATCTTTTTGCTGTCTTTGTTCAGAGAAGCACCTGGTTTATCTGCATCTGCATGGTTTTGGAAGATATGAGAACCTCTTTTTATCAAATAATTTACGTTGAGATTATTTGATGTGAAAAAGAGAAATAATCACCAAAGCCGGCTAGGCTTTAATGGGACTATTAGTAAAGTGCATAATCAGAAGACCTCTGCATTCATCCCACTGATTCCTCTCTAATAATAGTAAGATTTACAGATAGGTACTTTATTTATGCACTTTTTTACTTAATTCCCTGTCCCTAAAATGATGGCTGTAACATATTTTGGTAAAAATATGTTAGCAAAACATTTAAACAAACTTTTAAAACTACTCCTTTTTTCTTGATTTAAAATTGGTGCCACAGCTTTGCAGTGGCAACTTTCGAGGAACAGCAACCAGGATTTGAACACGGACAGAGATAAGAATGGAGAAGCCAATATTTCCCCACAAAGGATCTGTTGTCATGGATTATGATAACTGATGTCATCTCTACTTTTGATGTAATCTCCATTTTTAACTCTACACAGACCTTTAAGCGCCACTGTTCACAGTTACCATGATCTTCTTTTGTCTGAGATTCTGTTTATCTACATCCACGTAGCTCAGAGGAGCGATAAAAACCTGCAATAATATCAAATATAAGAATTATTGTTGTCACATATTTTTAGATTTAAGTGGCCCTGAACAAATTAACAGGGCTGTGTTATGTTGTCTGTGTTTGAGAGCAAACAGAAAATATTATTTCCTTCACATGTTTCCTCTAATTCACCAACAGACAAGCCGTACATGACATTGATTTTGCATCTAAGCTTATGATTAACTGCAGCTTCCATCATGTGTTTCCTCAAAAGACAACCTAGCCAAAAACAAACAGATTCAGACAGGACTGTTTGGAGTGAAAGACCCAACATACCAGAAATAATGTGTTAGCTGTAAATCCACCAGGACTCCATTTGTTCCTACGAATTGCAGCAATCCATCTTGCTCTCTTCTCTTTACTTTTTGAAAGTTTGTAAAAAAAAAAAAAAAAAGGAAAAAAAAAACAAAACCCCAACTTCTTGCTGAATCATTTGGCACAGTCTGTGGCACAACTGCTCTTCCCATTTTTTGGTGTGAATTTGTGAGAAAGAAAATAGATTTTCAATAGAGGGTTTTAATAAAGGTAACTATAATGCATAACTATGGTGCAGGTGCCAGCTCAGAGGAAACAAGATTCCCCCTGCAATGACTGTCCTTTTTGTTTACTTTCAATGTATGGTTCAGACAAAGCCATAGAGCAAACAAAATATATTTTGTTTGCTTGAAGCTGGTTGAAACTAGTAAGAGAGTGTCATTATCCACAGTGAAACCAGTCCTGAACCAACATGGACTGAAAGACTACTCAGCCAGGAAGAAGAAATTACTCCAAAAGCAACACAAAAACGCCAGATTACAGTTTGCATATATACACAGGGACAAAGACCTTCATTTTTTAAGACATGTCCTGGTCTGATGAAACTAAAGCTGAACTGTTGGGTCATAATGACCATTGTTACATTTTGAGGGAACATCATTGGGGAACACCCAACTGTGAAGTACGGGGGTGGCAGCATCATGTTGTGGGGTGTTTAGCTGCAGGAGGGGACTGGTGCACTTCAAAAAATAGAGGGCATCATGAGGAAAGAACATTATGTAGAAATATTGCAGCAACATCTTAAGACGTGAGCCAGGAAGTTAAAGCTTAGACACAAATGGGTCTTCCAGATGAATAATGACCCCAAAGTAGTTACAAAGTGGCTTAAGGACAACAAAGTCAATGTTTTGGAGTGGCCATCACAAAGCCCTGATCTCAAACCTGATGAAAATTTGTGAGTAGAGCTGAAAAGGCGTTTGTGAGCAAGACGACCTACAAACCCGACTCAGTTCCTCCAGTTCTGTTGGAGGGACGGACCAAAATTCCAGCAAACTATCATGAGAAGCTTCTGGAAGGGAACCAAAAAACATCTGACCCAAGATCATACAGTTTAAAGGCAATGATACCAAATACTAACGAAGTATATAAAAAAATTCTGACTCTTGAAAAAAGGTAATAAAATAATTATTCAAAAAAATATCTCTTTATTCTGGCATTTAGCAAACAGAAATACTTTTGGTAATCCTACTGACTTAAAACAAGAAAAGGGTTTAGTCTGATTTAATGTTAGACAGTGAGAAAACAAACAAAAAAAATGGCCATGCGTGTTTTATACTGTTATGTTCTGGGTCAGCCAATGGCAGACAGTCTTTGTTTTGTGTTAAGTTGGCGTCTCACTTCCTGCCTCCAGTGTAACCTGTTTCCTGTTTTACTTTGAAGGTCTGCCTTGTCTTTGTAGTGTTCTGCTTTACTTCCTTCCCTGTGTTATCCTGATTGTTTGCACCTGCCTCTTGTTTGTCCCTCTGCATATTTAAGTCTTGTCTTTCCCCATTTCGTCCTGCTCGTCGTCCTGCTCCTGTCTTGCCCTCTCAATCGTGTCATCACCTTTTTGGATTACACTTTTGGAATTTAATTTAATTTTTTTAAGTTTTGGATTTTGCTCTTTTGTTGATAAATCACTTATTTTGAACTCCTGCATGTTTGGGTCCTCCCTTCAACACACAATAATAACATATACTTGCTGAAAAAACTTAAAAAAGTAAAGTTACCAGCTCCACAGCCTTTTTGACTCAACTAGGTCATCATCTGTCAAAGTGTAATCTCCAGTTCATCACGCTTAAGATTGCTATTTAGATGTATTTTTGCATTTGAGTTTAACCTAAGTTGGAAACAGCCCTAAAAAAGTTGAAACAGTCTATGTTCATAAATTGTCTCAATTGAAATGAACAAATCTATCTGAATAGCAATCTGGATCCATAAACCCACCGAGGCACGATAAATTTTGATGCAGAAAGTGCAAGAAGTATGCGCTGTTAAAGTGGTTGGAAAAAAAGCGTAATTAGAATATTCCTTCCACCATGTTAAATAAAGTTACGGCTAGCTTGCGCATCACCCTGAATTCAAATGATTCAAACGTGTTAAAAGTGCAGGAGTTGTCTCTGACTAGACAGCTTTTTAAAATTAATGTGTTCATTTGAAAGATTGTAGCATAAAAACAAGCAAGCTTTAAGAAATACAGAGACTTTGAGAGACACTTAGACTCCTCTGGTTTAGGCGACAAAATGTTACGGTTACTAGGTTGCCACATTGAACATGTCGGGTTGTTTCCTGCCGTTTCCACCCATGTGGGGCGCAATTATAAATGGCTGCTTGAAAGTAGTGATAAAGGCCACTAGAGCCATTTACTTACAATTAATTTTACAGACTTTGTTATGTTCTGTATTGATTATTTTGCAATTGTTATACTTGCAGTCTGTAGTTTTCTGTTATGTATGTTAGTTGGTATTATCATTTGAATGATATTTCAGACATGTTCTTTACATAGACCAGTGCTTCTCAATTATTTTCTGCCCCCCCCCCACACACACCCTCCACCACAATTATAAATAGTATCATTTGTCTATAAAATTGTGATAAGTACACCTCTGCATAACATTGTATCTTTATTAACATTTAGGGGAAAAATAGAAAGACATATAAATCAACTTATAACAAATAATACCTTTTATTAACATTGTTTTTTAGGCTGTAAAGATTTAAAGAGCATCAATCCCACCGTAGTCACAGTGAAGCCAAGCGCTACATCAGCATAATCGTGTTTCCTCATACAACTTCTGATGACTTCTGGTGACTTTCGTTTGTCTCGTTATCTCCGTCTTTCTCCACCTTCCTTTTCATCCCTGTTAAATATCATTCTGTGGTGTCTCTTGAGGGTTTGTTCACTTCATATCCTCCTGAGACCCGGCCCATTCATCTATGTCCTCTGTAGTGGACATTTTGTTTACCTGTATCTCCCTTAATGCTTTGGACTTACCAAATTAAGTATTACAGTACAGTATTCTGTAGAGCAGCCATTCCCAAACTTCAGAATACCATGGACCCAATTTGAAATGTGAAAAATCTCCGCGGCCCACCCAAACCTTTAATCACAGCTGTGATCAACTTACAGGACTCGAAGTTATGGTCTGATATTAATGTAAGGGGTCAACAAATAAGGTGACACCTATATTAAGTTAAGATGACAGTAGAATAACACTTAACTGGTTTGTTTTATTACTTCTTAATTTTTCTTATAAATCATATTATGAATATTTTACAGTAATAAAAACATATTTAAAAAAGATCAAGGATTTAAAGCATATTTGTTTAATTTTAATGACCTCTCATGGCCCACCCTGCAGTACCACGACAACCCACCAGGGGGCCGTGGCCCACACTTTGGAAATCACTGCTGTAGAGAACATCCTGGGCTTTCCAGTAATGTGCCATGTGATGGGTTTGCATGCTGGGAACTTTACTTTCTTTCTCTATCAAGATGGCCACCATTGCAACAACCATGCTTTATTGGAAGGAGGAGAGTTAAGTAAAATATTCTTTATGTAATGCTATTTTTACCATGATAATGATATATATATTATTGTTCATGAACAAGTCAAAAGCAGTATTTTTTTACACTTGAAAATAGTTTCATTAATTATGTTTTGAAATAACAGTTATTTAATGAATGTCAACTGTAGTGGACACCAGGACCATTTTAATGTAATTAATGACTGAACATTGTTGAAGGAGAAAGAAGTGAAGCATAGAGGATTTTGTACCAGATAATACAGGGATTCAGATTTGGAGCTTTCAGATAAGGAAGAAGATGCTGGAGAATCTGAGACTGAGTCAAAGCCAGAAAGGGAGCAGTACAATCAGCGTGTTTTGTGGGAGAGGACTAACATGTATGTTTTATTTTGTTTCAGGCTCATGGATTCAATTTTATTTTCATGCTAGATTATTGTAGTATTTGTAACTGCTGTTGAATGTATGCAAGTTGCCTATAAAATGCATATGAGGTTATTCAATAGGGAGTGATATCACATCCATGAGACTAAAATGATTACCATCCATCAACTCCCACTTATCTGGTTTCGGGTCATGGAGCCACCAACGTAAGCAAAGACTGCAATAGCATGACCTACAAGAGATGGATCCGATACAAGATGTTCCTCTACATAAGTAAAAAGAAAAATTGCTTCCAGAATTATCCACGCTAAAATAAAAAATGCAGAACTGTCTATGTTTTACACTCACCAGCCACTTTATTAGGTCCACCTGTCCTAACTGCTTATTAACACAAATTCCTAATCAGCCAATCACATGGCAGCAACTCAATGCATTTATTCATGTAGACATGGTCAAGATGATCTGCTGCAGTTTAAACCAGCATCAGAATGGAGAAGAAAGGTGATTTAAGTGACTTTGAACGTGGCATGGCAACTGTAAGTCAAATAAGCACTCATTACAACTAAGGTATGTAAAAGAGTATCTCTGAACAAACAACACGTCCAACCTTGAGGTGGATGGGCTACAGCAGCAGAAGACCACACCGGGTGCCACTACTGTCAGCTATCAGGAAACTGTGGCTACAAATCACACAGGCTCACCAAAACTGGACAATAGAAGATTGGAAAAACATTGTCTGAGTCTGGATTTCTGCTACTACATTCAGATGGTCAGAATTTGGAGGAAACAACATGAAAGCATGGATCCATCCTGCCTTGTATCAACGGTTCAGGCTGGTGGTGGTGGTGGTGGTGTAATGGTGTGGGGGATATTTTCCTGGCACACTTTGGGCCCATTAGTATCAATTGAGTATCGTGTCAACGCCACAGCCTACCTGAGTTTTGTTGCTGACCACGTCCATTCCTTCATGACCACAGTGGACCATCTTGTGATGGCTACTTCCAGTAGGATAACGCGCCATGTAATAAATCGTGAATCATCTCAGACTGGTTTCTTGAACATGACAATGAGTTCCCTGTACTCAAATGGCCTCCACAGTCACCAGATCTCCCCCCCCAGATCACCCCCCCCCCCCCCCAAAGGGTTGTGCCCCACTATTTGAGAAGGACTGACATAGACCAACATAATACAACAATTACTGTATTTTGTATATGCAAATGCTATTGCAAGTTTGGACAGCATTTTTTTAACATCTTCTTTTTCAGACTTCACATGAAAATGTTTGTTACATATTGTTTCTTTAAAGCAGAATTACTTCTTTGACACATCTTCCATTATGTTAAAATGGCAAATGAAGATAGATTAGTTTTACTTTACAGGATTTAACCTCATTGGCTTCTTGAAGAAGTCTGTTGTGGATTTTAACACCATCTTTTTCCCATCTTAAGGCTTTTTTTTCTTTTTTTTTTTTTTTTTTTTTTTTACCAACAGCGTATGCTCCAAAATTCATAATAATTCATGAATAATTGTGCTTTACCTTTCGAGAGGTGCTCTTTTCATGAAACTCTGAACCCTTTCCCCCCTCAAACATACCTTTTGATTTCACTTGTTTATCATCTTTTGTGTTTCCCTCCAGGGTTTGTTAGTTCTGAGTTCCTGTGGTATTTTAGTAATCACCTTCCTTGTATATGATTCTTTTCTTCCTCTATCTTCCTTATTTGCTTCCTCATTGTTTTCCTCTGTACCTTGTTATCCTGTAAGTTCTTAGTGGATGCATAACAATGTGTCTCTCCCTCTGTGGTTTGTTAGTCTGTATGTTCAACCAGCCTGTCATGTTTCAGCTCCCAGCATCATTACCCTTCAGAATTCTTATTATTTTTTTTATTATAATTCACTACCTTAGTTTCTTGCGCCATGTTTTGTTGTTTAATTAAAGACAGTTAAGTTTCTTACCCATACTTTTGCTTACTGCGGCCATAAAGGCCAAAAATAAAATTGTTACTTGTTTAGTCATCTTCCTTGCAGAATGGAGTAAACTTCTTTTTCTTCTGCAAACTTCTCAAAGTGAAAAGCAGAACTGTACACCACCGCCCCAGAGTTAACTAAATCTGTATTTTGCAATCACAGTGGGGTTTGAATTAGCTAAAGCAGTGGTTCTCAAACTTTTAATACCGCGTACCACTTGAGAAACTGTTCAGCTCTCTGAGTACCACCATGATTACTAAAATTTAAAATATAGCCATATACGCCTTCTCGATTAGCTCTACACACAGGAGAGATGTTTATTCCTTATTGTGGTTATTTATTGTTACCTGAATTTCATTTGAAATGTATTTATAATGCATTGTATGTTTACATAAAAAAAAAAAAAAAAGGGAAAATGTGGGAAGTCATGACGTTCCCCTGCGTACCACCAGAGGGCGCTCACGTACCACTAGTGGTACACGTACCACAGTTTGTGCACCACCTGAGCTAGTATATGAATAGTTATCTGTTAGATCTGTCCAGATCTTAGTGATCTCAACTAGACCTCCGTCATGACTACCTTTTTGTTATTACATCATCACTTGAGGAAATAGCTAACTGAACTAGATACGCTCTGAAAGCTTTATTTTCTTTTTTCCCATCAGTTATTTAAATGTTCAGAGTGGAGGCCATGACTGTTTGGACCAACTTTAAGAAGACAGAATTGCTAGAGTTCACCTTTTCATTTTGGATAACAATAATACGTTTCATTTACCTTGGAAGTCAAAACTAGGAAAAACACAGTTGACCAGTTGTAAAGCTAGAAGATGAACCTTTCTAAGCATCAGATTAGCCACTGGTGCTAATCATGGTTAGCAGTACTATTTCATAACAACCCTGCATGTAGCGTAGCAACACATCCACTGATAAAAAGCAAAAATGACTGTGTATGCCTGAATTAAATCAAATAAAATGAGGCAGAATCCTTTTTATAAACTGTAAAATTAGCTGAATGTTTACTTTGTGGATGCTAGAAGAAGCCATGTTGGATTCTGAAATCAGGGTTGGTAAAGTTTTTCTGACTTTTTGAGTTGTAATTCTGATTTCAGTGGGCACTGAAACTGAAACTTGTGACCTTGAGCTGCACTTGTGGAGTTTAATAAACTAATCTTTTTTTTAAATGTTGTACCAGGTCTTTTATTTTTGGTGGAGTTTCCCAAAGGTTTGCATTCAAGCGTAGACCATCTGTGAGAGACAGTGCAGTAACAGTATAAACTGTCTTTGGTTTGAGTTTAGGTCGTATCCAATGGTGTATGATCAGCTCACATCATTTTATTATCTCCAAATTGTTTCTTTGGCGTGCTCATTGGTCGGTGAGCAGGGCTATCCATCTACTTGTCTGTTTCCTCTTAATTTCCTCAGGCAGTTAGACAGTCCAGGAGATGACAGCTCCCACAAGCGTGGTGGATCAGCCTCATACATCAAGAAAGACTGCTTCGAAGTCTTTCACCTCAAGAACCGATCTGGCGTAACATTTAGACCCAGAGTTAAAGTGCTGAAGTTTTTCTTTCTTTTTTTCTAAGTCACCATCCACCAAAATTCGACAGACTCCCTATTTGCCTCTCATCGAATGCTATTTTGAATTCGAGCTGCCAATTAGTTTAGTCTCACTCACATATGTGCCTGGATAAGCGACACAAGTCTCCATAGGTATTTCTGCGGAGGCTGTCTTCATGATCCAGCAGTCTTGACCCATCAACGTGAAGCTGACAGGTGAGCATTTTTCTCAAAATGGCTATAATGATGACTTGCTGTATGAGCCTGCAGTGGCACACCAGCAGCCACATGGTTTTGCATGCTTGGAGAGTACATTCAATAAAGAGGCTTAGAATTTTATTCTGCTGGCAGTGCTCCACTAATTCACATGTAATTGCATCACTGGCAGCACTCAAGGTTAGTGCAGTTCATTATAAATTCAATCGGCCTCTCACTGTGTTTACATGAGGTGGGCCCAAGTGCCATTTAACTGGATGTCCACATCCAATCATATTAATGATTCTGTCAACGGTGTCCCTCATTCGCTTCTAGTTCAGTTTTGTTTGAGATTGGGTGACATGGGTCAAAATGTCCTTTTTAAGACATTAAGGCATAAGAAAAGGTTCAGTCCAACCTTTATACACATTTTGAAAAAGTTATACCACTGCTCTTCATCCAACTATGGTTAATAGCGGCCTTCAGCCCGTGATTCTTTGTTTGTCTGTACTTCACCTGCCTCCATAATTACACTTTCAATCGTACTCAGAGTGACGAGAGCAGGGTCAAGTTTGAGCTGCTTGGATGAGCAGTCTTGAATTGCAGGATTCTCTCTTTTTTGTCTAAGATCTGATGACCATTAGATTTATTTTTGCGACCGTTAACATGCCTGTGTTTGTATGTAATCTTTATTTTAGCACAGACGGACATGCACAGTGCTGCTAGCTAGCCTTAGCCCACCAGCAGTTGAGCGGAGACTAGCAGAAAGTGATGCATACTTTATTTAGTTGACTCTTCTCCCAGATTACAGTGTTATGTCATCAGAGTCTCTTTCATAATATGCAGTGCTGAATTTACTGGCTGTTATCGCTTTGTAACCAAAAACCTGGAGCTATTAAAGTTATTTACAGCTTAATTTTGCTCCTATTTATAGGACTGTTATGACTCGAACAACACACATATACATTATAGGTAGGGTTTATGTGGGCTATTGTCCACCGTCAATGGGATAGAGATGGGGCTTATTCTGGGCAGAGTGCCTGTCCAACAAACAACAATGCACTCGCTCTTAAATTCAGTTGAGAATCTGCCAACACATCTAACATACGTCCACAATGTGCAGACGCACTCAGTCAAAATCACTCAAAGCACAACAGGCTCATGCAATAAAAAAAAGATTCAATGCCTGCATTTTACCTTTTAACATTTAAATCCTGGGGTTTTCTAACGTGCATGTTTTTGCACCACAGGAGGAAGTTGGTGTCCCTGGAAGAAAACCTATGCAGGCCCAGGTAGAATGGAAACCCCAGCCAGGATTTGAGGTAGTTATGAGGTAGCGATGCTAACTACCATAAACACATGCTGCCTGTGACTGTCTACATTAGTCAATTTCTTTTTTGTCTTTTAAAACCAAAAGTTTTTCAAAATGCACATTGTTTGTGCAGGTTTAAATACCCAAATGTGAAATTACCTAAGTTAACTATTTACATCTCCAGGCTGCACTGGAACTCACCACCTTTAGGGTTTTCTATTTTATTTCATTAACATGTTATGCTTGAGTGGTTTTTGAGTTTGTCTGCACATTGTACACATAAAGCACAAAATTCCCCTATAGAGGAGATAATTACTGGGCTTTTTTTTTCTTTTTACTTAAGTCATAATACAACAGTTGAGTAATGTTGGGACCAATTAACTGTAAATCCAGGAGGTCCTTCCGTGCAAATCAATGCAATACATTCTTAGGAACTTTATTTGCTCTACATCTACAGAGAAAGCACAGAAGGCATACATAAGTGCACAAATGCATGCTGAACTAGATGGGCACCAGAACAGCGAATTCCCGCATCAAGGCCAATACTCTACCTTGCAGTTTTAAGGAAAGTAATACGGACGGACATTAAATATTAATGGGCTCCTCCTTTTGCCCCTGCTCAACTTCTCCATCAAATTTCATGAGCCCTGCTGATAGAAAAACAGAAAAAAACAAACAGACAAATTAACAGGCCAACACAGAAAACAAAGGAGCCATAAACAAAAGAAGTGTTCACAAATCCAAAACACCAATGAAAATAAAGTCAGAAACATTACGGATCTAATCATCATGCAGTGAACGCGCAAACACAGGGCTGAACTCATCAAGTGGTAATGTTTTTCTACTGCAAAAGCAATTATAAATTCTTCAGCTCCATTCATTCAATAACATAGCTATTAATTTATACTAACAGAGGCACGGCCCTATTGATATTTTCCTCACACAAGGAGCAACATGTTGGCTTGTAAGAGTAGAACCTTTGAAGCCGGTCTTTGAGGCTCACTTCAAAGACCACATACAGACTAAATGATCATGGTGGTGAGTTGAAGCGAGAACTCCAGTGGGACCCAAAGACTGATACAAAAGGTTTTCAAATATGCGCACATTCATGTAAAGTACCATCGACACTACAACAAAATGCTCACGAGAACAACTGGACATACATGAGTTTTCCCTGAAGGCCAAGGGGGCAGAGACGCACTGAATGGTTGAAGAGGAAAACAAAAAGGAATCGATTTGGAAAATATCATGTTTTCTTTCTTTTTCTTTTTTTTTTTAACACAACTGCTGTAGGTGCATGGTGGAAAGGGAGTGCAGTTTGAAATAGATTTAATCTTCGAATGTAAAGCAGAAGTTTAATTCGTCCATTAACTTGGAGTCATACCACAGTTTAAGGAGGAACAATTATAATGATTAAAAATTCACGAGTAAAAAAGCTTTCCATTCTGAAACAATGGCAACTTAATATTAGAGAGGTGAAAAACATATTAACTTAATATAGAAACAGGGATCCATGTTGCTGTTAAGAGACTTGGACAAAAAAAACATAAAATGTTTGATCAGTGTGTATATATATATATATATATATATATATATATATATATATATATATATATATATATATATATTATATATATATAGATATATATATAATTTCATAGTTAACTCGAGATTAACTTCGCACATTAATCGCATTCTTTTAATGTTCTGTTTATCCATCCATTCATCCATCTATCATCTATACCCATTTTGTCCTATACAGGGTCATAGGGATCTGCTTTATTTTTTTTTAAGCCTTTAGTTTGAAAACCAGAAGTCCATCAATGCTGCCGTACTTTTTGGGGGTTTAATTCATCAGCTTCTTAGTGTATTTTGTTGGGGCTGCTGTTTGTCCGCAGTAATTTGCTGACGGTCCCTAAGCTCCACAGTAGCAACAAGGTCCTCAGAAGGACATTCAGTGCTGTTCCTTAGAGTTTTAGCCACACTCACTGAGCTTGGAGGGTTGATGACACTTGTGAAATGTCTGGCATACTTATATCTACAAAATGATACCAACCTGGATGAAATTGGTGCCGTTTTCATGACGCTATTAAAGTTTAAAGAGAAAAAAAAGCAAATGTCGGATGTGAAACTAACTTTCTCGCCCTGCGGTGGTAACTCAATTCACAGTGACAGTAAATACAAATAACCTTTTTTCTTGTTAACAGACCCATCTGGCAGCACCTTAAGGCTAAACTTGCCGTTCACAAGACCCTTTTCTGTCGCCATGTCTGTCCCACACGTTGACTGTAAATACACTTATTTACAGAAACATGTGTGCGTTAATCTCACATTAAAAAAAATTGTGGCGTTAAACAGAATTTGCGTTAATGCATTAATAATGCATTAACGCGTTATTAACGTGTTAACTTTGACAGCCCTAAGATGTTTCTGGTTCCAAAAACTGTCCAAAATGACACTCACTAGGCTCCTTTACACTACACGATTTCTGCAGTCCCATAAGATTATAACATCTCACACTGTACCATTTGTATTTGCTTAATCTTGGGTATGACGTCAAGAATGGTACGCACAGACTCTACATCGATGAGCCCTCTTGGATCGTAGGCTATGACTCATGCAGCGATGTGGCCAACTGTAGAATTACGCTGTCAGTATGTGGTGAGTGAAAATAACCTGCTCTGTTGTGGCGTTTACAAGTGCCAAAAATCCTGCTGAACGAGAATATGCTCCCTGTCAAAAGTTTTGGGAGAAGAGGCCAGCTAAATTTGACCAGAGTGCAAAGATATCCTACAATTCTGTCATGATGTTGATCTTTCGTCTGTGACAGTCTGAAATCGTGCAGTGGATAGGAGTCCTTAGTCAGCTTGATATACTGCTGTACTACTGGAAATAAAGAAACTCCAAATGCATCTATATAATGGTGACAGATGACTGAAATGGTGCTTAAACGACATCAAAAACGGCAGTGCTAAGTACCAGTCATAAAAAACACTTTCTACACAAAACTGGAAAGCTTTTTGGATTGTTTTTTTTTTAACATGATCAGGAAGTCACAGCTTTTATTCATCATCAGTATAGGATCTGTCCTGATCAGACTACACGTTCAGTTTAATATCGGCCCGACCCAAACAGACGCCGAGCACATCCAAACATTCAAAAAGTGAAGGTCCAACTGGATGTGCTGCTTGTAAATTCAGCTACATGCCATGTCTGCCATCTGACATTCAGATGATAGACCAATTACAGCTGAAGGTGATGCTTTATTGATCCCCTTGGGGGGAAAACACATGGTTTGAATTGATGCTTGAATCATTTTTGAGTAATGGGAAGAGCTACATGAAGAAACCCACTTTCTTTTTTCTTATTACATGAACTTGCATGTCACATGTCTTTATTTTTCTTGTTATGGTGCAGTTTGAACTGACTGTAGCTTCATCACTGACCACACTTTAAGCACTACAACCTTTAATGAATGGAGTATGTCCCTATCATGTCTCACAATGAGTTTCTTATTTCCTAATGATGTCTAGAGTTTTTAATTTCAGTATTTACTGTTTTGCACAACCCCTCCTAATTTGATATGTTTGGAGTTTTGGATGTTACCACTAAAGAATTTCTGGGTTTTATTCAAAGGTTTGATCAAGTTCTTTTAATCCTTCTTCCTTCACTCCCCATCTGTGTGTTTGTTTTGCCCTGGTTTATGTGAATGCACTGTATACAAATGCATTTAGTTTGCATTTATTATTCCACAGTTGCAGGGTTTGCAGAGCAGTCTACGTGCATGTGCTGCACATTCGGTTGTTTGTGTAATTTCACAGTCATGCTCCCCTGGGTCTAGTTTGCACCTCACATTCTCAAGGCCTCTCGCCACTCACCTGCTTTCACACATTTTCTGTTTGGCCTTGTGAACCTGCAAAGTCTGTTGACGCAACCGGTGCACGACTACAATGTGATCCACCGCCAGACGAGGAGAAGAAAAGACGTCGAGGTTGGATTGAATACAATCGGTTGCTGGGGAATGATGTTCAATTTTACATGCAAAGCACCTGCTTTGTGTCACTATATGAGCTTTGACACACAGTAGCTGGAATTGGGTTAGAGCCGTGCAAGATAAGGCAAAGAAAAGAAAAAAAGAAAAGAAGCAAAGAAAATCAATCTTGAATGCTGAATGCATGAATATACAATTAGAATTTGAAGCTCCTGTGCCATCTGTATTGCAGCACACTAAGAAAATAATCTATTTAATTTCCCTGGTGACCGCAGGTGCTATCATTTATCTGATCCAGAGAGACTTCTAAAGTAGATAAATGCTCTTCTTAGAACAAGATAAATCTACCCTTTTCGTATGTGCCCTGCTGTGCTGCCTTATGGGACCGAAAGCAAGGATTCCGTGTTTGTGCATCCTCTGCCATTTAATACCCAGGACGTCGAATCTTTGCCCAAACAAATTCCATTCTGTCAGCTTCAGTCGGAGTGCGTTGCATGGCGCGTAGCTGCAAGTTCAGAAGCCCAGGAAATAGCAAAGTGGAAACTGCTGTTCTCAAAAAGTAGCCTGTCCAAAAAGGACATCAGTTCCCATTAATGATTTACTGCTATAGGTGCTTTCTAGGGATATACCCACATATATAGGGTTTATCTGCATGATGCAAATGAAGCGTCGTGCGGCTAATGTGACCTGACGTCTCCGACTGCTTGTGCAGATACACGTTTGCATGTGCATTTGTGTGATTAAGCATCACAGATAAGAGTGGCTATTCTGCCCTGTGCTGTGCGCACACACCCCCCCTGGTGTTTTTTTCTGCACTGAGTTGGCATTTCACTTCATGCTTGCGTGACTGTGCTAATGACTCTCCGCTGATCCTTCACTGTCATTTACTCTCTCTGCGTTTCCCCTCTTCCTTCTCATTCCTCCCCTTTTACTTTCTCACTCTGATATCCCGTTTCATCCCTCTCTGAGGACTTGCGTCGCGCCTGTGGCTAACATATATTTGATATGTTATCTACTTGGGCTTGAACCTTTGTGACCTCTCATCCCCGGGGACTTCAGCATGATGCATACCCAATCAGAAGACTCATTGGTAACGGGTGGCCACAGATGCTCATGACAGTTGTAGCGTATATGCCGTAGCAGAATATGAGCCAATAAATAATTCATGGAGTCAAGTCATATAGCCTCGAGCGATGCTGCTGAGAACATTAAATGTGGAAAGCAGCAAAACAGGAAGAAGTCCATGTGCAGTAGCCGGCGCAACAATTTGCCCGTCGTAACATTTGATCTTGGCACTAATTGAACTTGACGTTCGTTGAGGAAAAGTGCATCATGGTGTGCACTGAAGAGCAGTAGGATTGCAATGTGTTTGAGTTTAATGCTTCTAAAATGAGAAGCGCTTTCATAAAATGGCTGCTCTAAGGGATTTCTGGTGATCTACAGATGTGCATGCGTTGTAAGTGAATGTGGATTTGGCTGTTACAGAGACATAAGGGCCTAACTTATCATTTTCAAAATGTGCTTTTGTATTATACTGCATTCTGTTTGTGCGCATATTGCAGACTTAACAAGGCACAATCTCACACATGCATGTAGATGCACAGCTGTGATTGTGACATTGGCAAAAATTCATTTGTGCAGCCGTTAAACATAAAAAACTAAATAAAACATGTTTTAAAAAAAAAAGAATGAAAGAAGAGGAAGCATTAGCTAATGGCTGAGCAGTGAATCGGGAGTCAACACAGAGCAATGTTTTTTGAACATCCCCCAAACCAATGGGCGTGAAGGGTGGGGTGAGAAGGGGAAGAAGTTATTAAAATGTGCCACAGCCACACAGTAGTCTTGGGGTAATTAAGTAGACAGCAGTCGACAGCAGCAGGCTCCAATAGCTTCGTTTGGAGCGCGTAATGTATTTCGATAATGACAGCACTTGGCGTCAAACTGGCGTGTCGTCATGCTCCCTCTCCCAAATAATCCTGTTACTGCTGACCACTCTGACTGGATGTGGAGTCCAGCCCTGCTGCCTGCCTGCCTGATTGCCACTTTTCTAGGGAAGAAGGGATGAGGAAAGAGTTGGAGTCAGGGGAAAAAAAAGAACAGAGAGCGCCCAGATTTTTTCCGACGTAGTATCTTGCTTGTTTTGCAAATGTGTGCATGCAGCGGTGATTGTCACTTTGCATGCATGTATAAGATTTCAGTAGCGTGCTCGCGTGCTAAGGTGCCAGCATGGATGTCGGCGCATATCTGCTGTAGATATTTACTCAGTTTGCAGTGAATACACTTGGCTCCTTAATACTTACAAAAGCTGTTTTTTTTTTTTTTTTTTAGCATCAACTGCATCTTCACCAACCATGATGGCTAATCCTGACACAGGTAGCTGCGTGAAGTAGTCAGCACTCCATGTCCAGAACATAATGAGAGCCTGCCTGTCTAGCTGTACGTCTTCGTGAATGACTAGCAGGCTGACTGCTCATCTGGATGCTCGCATTTTGTGCCTCTGTGGCAGTTTTGATGAGTGGATAGACAGCCTGTTGGACTGCTGCTCATGCATAAGAGTAGAATGAAGGGTCTCGAGTGTGCTGCCGATTGAAAATGGAGGAAAATATTCTCGATTGACCTTGCGATCGCTTCTCTTTTTTTAAAGACATCTAAAACTCGATATACCGAGCGTTCATTTGGGACTCTGTCTGATTTTTTTAGCTGGCTAATTTGAAGGCTCAGCCAGGATTGAGTAGAACCAGCTTGTTCCGTATTCTCTGGTTCAATAACTCAGTAACTCAGTGACTGAAATGTATCCTTCTGTATGGTTTAAAATAACATCACAGTGGATTGTTAAAAAAAAAAAAAAAGCATAGTTATGTTTGGGAACATTACATTTGAACAGTGCAGAGTCTTGAGACAGGCAGGAAATCTTGGAACATTCAGTTCATACCAACCATATAACGGCATATTTCATTTCATTTCATTTTCATTTACATTTCATTTATTTTATTGATTCATTCCAGACATGTCAAAAACACTATCATGAATCTAAGTATCTGAAAATAAATAAATAAATGCATGAATCAATATACACAGACACATGTGCATAACCATAATTTTGAAGCATATAGAACCTCTTGTAAATAAATCTAAATAATAAATTGACATATTCCCCCCCCAAAAAGGGGAAATAAAAAAATCAACAAAATTTATACCCAATTTATACACACGTATTTATATACATATACAGTCATGGAAAAAATTATTAGACCACCATTTTTTCTTCAGTTTCTTGTTCATTTTAATACCTGGTACCACTAAACGTCATCATGTGACTAAAACAAAAGAAAACACTGAATGCATAAAAGCAGTGTTTTTGGCAGTACAACGCCATAGCTATTGATGTAAAAACTTAAGTGATTTAGCTTATAATCAAGAAAACCATGGAAAATGGTAAGATATCAGCTCTTAACCACAAAGATTGCTCATAAGAGTTTTATTCATCGTTATGTTTGTCCAAACAAATGTTCCTTTAGTTGTACCAGGCATTAAAATGAACAAGAAACTGAAGAAAACAAGGGTGGTCTAATAATTTTTTCCATGACTGTTTATACACAAACATGCATACACACACACACGGACACACACACACACATACATCGATGTATATATGTATGTTTGTGAAATTACATACATGTAATTTCATATCCAGATAGACATCTAACTACATACATACTGATACACACACATTCACACTGCAGTACATACTATAGTATATACTACAGTACATACTACATATACTTCACCCTGCACATTCACACACACAGTGCACCCTGAGAGCACCCAGATACACCCCCCCATCCCGCCATGCTGCACTCTGATACCAAACCCACCTGAGCCCAGTCCCCCACACCAGCCCCCCACAATGATGCCGCAAGAGCAGAACTAGGAGGGTTCTCGACCCGGTTGGCCCACACAAGACACCACATCAACACAAGCACCCAGACCCCCGACAGCAACACCTATGAGCCTGCCCAGGCACCATTCATCCCTCTCCGCCAGCCCCTAAGGCCGCACCCCCCCCCCCCCCCACAGCAGAAGCCCCCCTGCTAGGGGTTCGCTCTTGCTGGGGCAGGTTGGGGGTGCCCACCCAACCTGCCCCAGCAAGGGCGAACCCCCGTCATTCAGTGGAGGCATCCCAGCAGTGACAAAGCGTGACGGGAGGCACCAGATCAAAACCCCCGAGCACCGCAAGGGCCTGAAGACCCATGCAGTGCCCCCCCCCCCCCCCCGAGTTATATTATTATATCATGTCACTTGTGTTTTTACATTATTCCATATAAGATAAGGTAGATATCATGAACTTTATACAATTGATGTAAGTAAGCTAAACAGTTGCCACTGTGAGTATGGTAGCATGGTGAAGTTATCTTTTCCCTCCAGCATCTCCCCCCACACTTCACTGACACGGGCTAGATTACGTCAGATAAGCGCATCTACTTCAGGGATGATTCAGTCGGTAGAGGAGGATAAAATGCTGAGGGAGGGGCAGTCCCACTGTGATACCAAAACTGGAAACTGGCTAACTAATTTGTTGAGCTGAAGTGGAGGAGATTAAAGCAGCATTTCACAGTGCAAAAGCAGATCCTGGTGAGTCTCACATCTGGGCCATTTTTCTCTGCTGCAAATTAAATGCAAGACGGCAATAAAAAAAAAATAAAACACAGCCTACTTCATAGTGTTATATACGCTTGAGCTATTTGCAACTTGTTTACACATCACATTTATTTTGCACCAGTTGCCCTCCCAACTTCACCACATTGAATCGTGGCAGGGAATGGCCGTTAACGAAATATGCGATGCCAACACCAAACAGCCGCTTTAACACAGTTTACCAGTATCTGGTTGCCAGGTGTTAAGAGGTTATATCACAATAAAGCAAACGCTCACTTTCCAGAGAGCTAGCGACCAGCTGGAACTGAGATGCGGCGCCTTGGCTCACGATCAAGAGCCGTGAAATGCAGAGGGCAAGAACCCATAAACTCGAAGAAGAGCACACTCCGGTATAGTAGCTCATCTACATATTACACATTTACAAAAATGAAATGAAATACAGTCCCATACAGTGTGGATATTGCAACACAGAATAAAATACTGAAGAAAGGGGGGGAAAGGCAGCGTGGTGGTTTGATAGTTGCTCATATTGGCTGTAAGGTGAGACGATGGGGTCTCTCTGTGTGCATGTTACTTCTGGGCTGGGTTTTCCTTCAGGTGCTCTGGCGTCCCACCGCAGCCCAGAAACGTGCATGTTAGGCACGTCGGTGATTCTGCATTGATCGTGGGAGCGAATACGAGTGTTTGTGGTCGTTTGTCTCCGTGTGGCCCGGTGATGGACCGGTGATGAATTTCACCTGTTGACAGCTGGGATGGGCTCCCGCGGTCCACTGTGACCCTAAATAGGATTATGGGTATAGATAATGGATGGGTGGATGGATGAATAGGCCGTGCAAGAAAGAGGACTAGCCAGAGATATAAATGTATTTCACAAGTTATGGGTGTTAGCAGGAAGAATGATGCTTAATCAGTTTATTGAAAGCTGACAAGCCTGATGGCCTGGTGGTAGAAAATGTCCTTGATTTTTTTTTTTTTTGCTCTTTTCTTATTTTTTTTTTCCCTTGAGAAATGTCTTTGTGCCGTGTGGATCACAGCCAGACAGCATACATATTGCGAGTTATTCATCTGTTGTCAATCCAAGCACAGCTTGTTCACAGCTAAGTTTTTTCCAGGAGGCAGCGTCTGAGCAAATTAAAGGAAAGTAAAACTATTGAGTCTGGCGAGTTTTTATCGAGCAGCAGCAGGTCTAATTTAATTGTCTGATGAGCAGAAATTTTGTTCAGAAAGAGTGAAGAGCTAGTTGAGCTGCTAGAGATTTAGATGGGATATTGGAGAAAAAATCAGGGATTTTTTTTTTTCTTAAACAAAAATCTTTAATATAAAATGTAAATCAATCATTTTAAAGACCTGTGCTTACATTTGGTTCAGATAAAGCTTTCAGTACTCCTGTGCTGTTACAACCTGAACAAATCCAAGTTGTCATTTCAGTGACATGTGTTTTGTTTTTTTGTTTTTTTATTTTCCTCTACAAGTTTCTGAAATAGAGAAAGTTGCTTCTGTTGTTGTCCACAGTCAGACTCTGGACAGGTAATTTCACGTCTTGAAGCCAAGTATATCATTATATGTAGCCAACCTTCCAGAACCCTTTTTCCTTCAAACAAACCTTCCCCAGTTATATTGCTTTTAACTTGTTGTGTTTTTGTCCCAACCACTAAAAAAAAACAACACATTTTTTACCAGGAAGCTGAGCTGTAACACAGTTTGTGCTTTTTTTCGGCAGCACCTTTCAAATATTGGATCGCAGCAAACACTTTTTAATGGGAGGAAACGTGTCTTTCCCCTCGGCTTGTTGAACAGAAGAAGCCTCAGAGCCTCAAAACTCTTCCTTTTCCTCACATTCACTCTCGTTTCCCCTCCTTTTGTCTTTCGGTCTAATTCGATGTGCTTTGATGCTTCACAGTTCACCACAGTTTGTGAGCGTGCATCATCATGTACCTGTAATAGAGCGGGAGGCGAGTCAAGGAGAGTGTCAGTATAAAAATAAAGGTAAAGATGTGAGATATTCCAGCAAAAGTGGATAGAAAGAAAGAAAAACAGCAGAATGTGTGAGGAATCTGCAACATGTTCAGGGTCTTTACTCACAGCTTGAAGTTTGTCCCGGCACAAACTGAGGTCACCAAATCCTCTTTATGTCTCGTACCCCAACTATGATGCACAAGTGGAGGTTTACACCGTGTTACCTGTGACATCCACATTTTGAAGATTTCAGGATAGCTTAGCGACTTCAAAACAAAGGTCACAGAAAAAGCACAGGACAAGCAGGGTTCTCCTTTCTCAATTCCTTTTTATGCCAAAGAGCTTTACTCCTGTCTTTCTGACAAGGAACAGTGTGATGTCAGAGTCAGAGACGGAGCAGGGGTGAACGGGATTCCCTCTGGCCGTTGCTTTCACCTGCTGAACGTATAGAGCAAAACCAAGGCCGCGTTCACAAAGCCAAAGGCTTTTCATGCCGAGGACCGGTTTGGAGCTAAAAAGCTTGCCCTGCAATGAATTAAATATGACTTGATGAATATCATATGATGGTTTTTGCTAAGGCTACAAAATATTTATGAGAAGAAACATTGCAATCATCAAACTTTCTGGTGATTTTTTTGGGGAATTTAAATTATTTGGTCAAGAATGGAAATAACTACTGGTTCCTGTCAACCTTAGCGTGGAAAAACATTTGGCATCAATACAAAGAAATTAACTTAGCACAAAATGTAAGGGAATTTTTGTTCAGTAGATTATTTATATGTTGTAACAATGCTTCTTGGCAATAGATTTTAGGCCCTTGAATCCTTGTTTATTTCCCTTTTTAAATGGTGCCTCATTTGTCAGGATCATGTGTTTGTGTGACGAGCAGCAGAGCTAAGTTTCTGGGTTTTGCCCATGAAAGATTTGCCAAATCGTCTCCGCCAATGTCAAAAAACTTTTTTTTACCTCCGCAAAGGAGGTTATGTTTTTGCCGCCGTTTATCTGTCTGTCTGTCTGTCTGTCTGTGTACAAGATAACTCAAAAAGGTTATGGATGGATTTTGATGAAATTTTCAGGAGTTGTCAGAAATGTGAAAAGGAATGACTTTCAAACTTTCAAATTTTCGATAACATTGCGGTCAATGAGGCCAAAAATTTTGTTTCTCAATATCTCTGTTAATTATTGCCCAAAACCCATAAAATATGACTCAGGGATTGACAATGGGAACCTCTATCAAATTTCAAAGGCTGATCCGGATCTGATCCAGAAGGCGGAATTTTATCGCAATCGCTATAAAAACATTGAGGTTGTTTAATTTCAATATATTAACAGAGCTAGGGATGGGCATAATTAATTGATTAATCGATGATTGATCACTAAGAATTTGGTCGAAGAAATTAATTTTCGTCGATGAACCGAATGTTTTTTTTGTTTTGTTTTTTTTTAAACAATTCGAACGTAGGTTCTCAGTGCACGTCCTCAAGCAATGCGATGCATTTCGCTGTGCCACCGATAGAAATTTGGCAGCAGGGGGCAACATTTCACCATCACCCTACCCTGGCTGGCCTCAGTTGTTACACGCGAGCTTCTGTAGGTCCTCGCCTAATCATGAAGCGGTCGCGGCGAAGTGTGGCGTGGGACCATATTCGTTTAGAAAATGACCAAATGTACTGCAATCACTGCAATGCAAATTACAAATACAATTAATCGACAACGACAATGATGTATCACTTAAACAAGCCTTGTAAAGGACGATGGAGGTGGTTCATCATCAGCCTAGCCTAGCCTAGCCTAGCCTGAACTCGGTGTTAGCACGGACTAGAAGGAGCTGAAGTGCACATCGAGCACACAACAAGCGCATCTTTTTAAAACAAAAAGCCTGTAATACTGGCGCCTTGATATAAATTGTCCTTGTTACCTAGTCTCCTCGATATCGCTTGTTTTATTATCGTTGTTTCATTTAAAGAAAAGAAACAGGAAATGTCACATTATTGTCGACCACAAACATCCGGTTCACTGAACACATCTGGGCATGCGCGGGCCATAGCAACCAGGCCAAAGGGGAAAACAAACGCCACGCCGATATCGAGAATAATTGTGATAGTTTTCAATATAAAAATGTTAATGAATAATCGATTTTTAATCATTAATTCTCCCGACGATCGACGAATAAATCTCGACCAAATGCCCATCCCTAATATTGACTATTGATACAAATATTGCATTAAATCTTTATAGTACCATTATTAACTATATAACCATCATTTTGTCCGCATCACAAAATAAAGAAAGATATGGCACTTTTTTAGTGGTCCCATGTTGTGAGTGCATCTTGGTCACCAGCCTGGTCCCACACTGCTGTGGGATGGCATCCCCTTCTTCAACAAGCATTTGCTGCAGGTCAGTCAACATGGCTGCATTGGTCACTCTGGCACGAGCAGAAAACCCAAGCTGATCCCACATGTGTTTAATAGAGTTGAGCTCAGGACATCTGGCAGGACATCCCATCCTCTCCACTCAAACCCTGATGACCCTGCTCTGTGGAGACGAGGACTGTCATCTCGGAGGATAGAGTTTTCTACATTGAGATAGCCTCCAATGATGATTAGCCTTGTTTTTCCAGTGAGAAAGATGCCTCCCCACACTATCACACTGCCTCCACCAAAAGACGTTACTCTATTGGTGCGGATATCATCAAAGCATTCACTATGTCTCCTCCACATTTTTAACGCTATGATCCAAGTGCCGTTTCAAGAATCTGGTCTTGTGACTGAACGTAATGTTTCTCCACATGTTCACAAAGAGGCCTGAACACTTAGGGGCGGTCATGACAGGCCTCCTGGCAGCTCTGTGAGACCTGTGATCGAGAGCGTGCAGTCTGTTCTGGACACTCTGGGCAAAGAGCCTTCATCGCCCTGCACACCTTGATTGTAAATCTGTAGAAGACTGCCAACACTTCCTAAGTGCTGACAGGATGAGAGAGCGGTCTTCTTTGGGTGCCCACTTCGCAGTATGGAGAACACCAGATTGAACCTGCTCTATCAGACCTCTCCAGATCAGTCAAATGTGGCATGCTGATTCTTGGAGCAGACATTAAATGACCACTGCAGCAGGGCCCATAATCACCCATAATCAAGGAAAGGTTGTTTGGCATTGGCAGAGAAGACTTTCGAAAAATTTCCATGGGTGTCATCAACATACTCAGCCCTGCTGCTGATCCCAATCCCAAATAACGGCTTTCTAAAGGCATAAGATTTATTTCCAAGAAGCACTGGTCCAACAAACAATCTACTAAACAAATTTCTTTACTTTTATGTTCTTCAGTAAAGACCTGGAATGACACTAGGTCACAAATAAATGTGTCAATTTCAAGTTGCTTTTTAATTGGCAACAGACATGAGCCATCTTCGTCATGAAAAAGGAAGATGAGGGGGAGAAAAGGGGAGATCACAAAAGGGAAGGATAAAGAAAAACAAAGTGAGATAACTGGCAATATTCCACCCTTGTCTTCTTGTTCTTGCAGGAGTTTCCCTCCTCTGTTATTTCCTCTCTGTTTTCCCTGTACGTCTCTGCGCCTCGTCTGTCTAAGCATGGTGAGCTGAACTGATCCTGCTGCCAATTACTAGGCAGACACCTGTGGCTCATCATTCCAGTATCCCAGCAGGAGGCCTAAGCAGGGATTTCATTTTTCACTCTTTGCCAGTTTGACAGTTAAACTTGCGTGGAACACAGCCAAGCCTCAACTCAAAGCTAAATTAAGATTCTTGAAGGATTTTGTTGATTGTGTGTCTTCTGCCTGTCTAGGATTCACCAATACTCGTCATTCTGAAATCGCTCTGTGTTTTGAAAGGATCCCTGGGAAGAGACTCCAGTACATGAGCTCTTTTCAGCTCCGCGCTACTCAAACCACGCTATGATCTGGCATCTCACTAGTAAAATTGTGTTTCCTATCAAACGTGGAATGAACCTGTCAAATTTAGCTCCCATTTCTCTCTCCCTGCTTAACGGTTCTGACTAAAAACAAGCTTTGAAAAGCTCAGGATTGAAGAAAATAGAATTCACTTTGGAGGTATACATGTGACCCTTGGCTTTTACACTAGAAAGCTGAGATAGGCTCCACCAGACCCATGTGACTTTAAACTGAATGAAAAAGGAGTGGATGGATGGATGGATGGATGGATGGATGGATGGATGGATGGATGGGTGGGTGGGTGGTATACGCTAAAAAGGAGTGGATGGATGGGTGGTATACCCTAAAAAGGAGTGGATGGATGGATGGATGGATGGATGGATGGATGGATGGATGGGTGGTATACCCTAAAAAGGAGTGGATATGATGGATGGTATACCCTAAAAAGGAGTGGATGGATGGATGGATGGTATACCCTAAAAAGGAGTGAATGGATGGATGGATGGATGGTATACCCTAAAAAGGAGTGGATGGATGGATGGATGGATGGGTGGATGGATGGGTGGTATACCCTGTTACACACATTTCAATTCTCCTGTTGAGTCTAAAGTGAATCTAAATGACTTTATAGACGTTATAAAACAACAGATTCAACCCAATATTCCAGCCTCAATACATCACTGACACATTAAAATATATAAATTTAATGTAGCTATTCAGCAACCTAACATAAGTTACCACAATACAAAATAAGCTATTATCACAGGGCTATATGGACTTAGTGCTCCATAGAATGAAAGTGAAGCCCTAAAAGGTTTGAATCAAGGCAACTGGACTTCTTTTTTCTTTGTTCTTGAAGACTTATCATCTTTTATCCAGAAGGCTTTGTCAACTCAAACTGAAAGAATAAAGGGGAAAAAAGTCCAGCTGTGTTACCTCAAGCTGACTGAGAGTCTACAGCAGCACAATGAAACTGAAGAATAATGTATACTGGAAGAGTAAAACTGAAGCAGAAAGACAATGTTTATAAAACCATCCACGGTTAAAGTTTGGGAGATGCAGAGGGGACGGTATGGACCGGTAATTCCTGAGACTCCTGTTCAACGTCTGTTAGAGGACAAATTCAAGCTACCAAATGCATCAAATGTTTAGCTTCCTGTGATGACTGGGTTCACTGCAACTGACAGGATTATTCAGAGACAATCAGAGACATAGCCGAGGCAGTGGTTCAAACCCCAGGCCTTCCAGGTGCTGAGGCCTCCTTAGACGAGACGTTGAACCTTCCCCTCTTCTTCGTTTTACTCACTGGACTGTTCTTAGTGAGACAAAGTGCTGCATACGGAATACTTCTTAGAGAGTTCTTAGAGAAATTAAGTTAACAACTTAAAAGGAGCAATTAAGTCACACATCAGAAAATGACTGATTGAAATCCTTTTACAAATTTACATTTTACAACTTGTTGAAAACAAAATGCCATATCAACAGTCAATCATTCATTGATCATGATCAGATTGACATCAAGTCGGTTGAACTTGGTCAGAGGAAGTTGGACTTGTTGCTGGAGCCCATATGTGTGTGTGTGTGTGTGTGTGTGTGTGTGTATATATGTGTGTATATATATATAATTGGGGCTGTCAGTCATCAACTAAGAATCTTCTCTCTGCTAAGATTAACATTGGTTGCTCCTCACTCATTACAAAAATAATTACAATTATAATTGTCTTATTACTGACTAAAAATCACTCACTTAATTAATTGGAAACCACAGACAAAACAAACACAGCAATAATAATTTCTCCTGCATCCGCCACGCTCTGTATTGCTCAGAAATCACCTTTTCCTCCCCCTCAATCTCTTGACTATATATATATATATATATGTATATGTATATATGTACATATGTGTGACAGTGTGGGGGTCCTGTCACCATATATACCTCAGATACCTTGATCACGTGTCCTGGCTACTTGGCCAATGGGATATCCCTTTGGCTGACTGGTAAGCACACGTGACTCTCACCCGGGAGTCTGGGGATCAACTCCCGCCCGGGCCCTCCGTAGTGTCCCTTGCCACATTCGTATGTATGTATGTATATATATATATATATGTATGTATGTGTATATATATATATGTATCGTAGAGCTGTCAGGCGATTAAATTTTTTTTATCGTGTTAAATCGAAAGATTTTTATAGTTAACTCGCGATTAATCACACATTAATCACATTTTTTTTAATGTTCTGTTTATCCATCCATCCATCATCTATACCCACTTTGTCCTATACAAGGTCACGGGGATCTGCTTTATTTTTTTAAGCCTTTAGTTTGAAAACCCGAAGTCCACTACGGCTTCATTCATCAGCTTGTTTGTATATTTTGTCGGGCTGCTGCTTGACTGCAGTAATTTGCTGACGGTCCCTAAACTCCACGGCAGCAGCGAGGTACTCAGAAGGACATTCAGCGCTGTTCCTTGGAGTTTTAGCCACGCCCACTGAGCTTGGAGGGTTGATGACACTTGTGAAATGTCTGGCATACTTATATTTACAAAATGATACCAACCTGAATGAAATTGGTGCAGTTTTCATGACGCTATTAAAGTTTAAAGAGAAAAAAAACAAGCGAATGTCGGATGTGAAACTAACTTTACCGTCTTGCAGTGGAAACTTAATTCACAGCGACAGTAAATACAAATAACCTTTTTTCTTGTCAAACGACCCATCTGTCGGCACTTTTAAGGCTAAACTTGCCGTTCATAAGACCCTTTTCTGTCCCACACGTTGACTGTAAATACACTTATAGGCCGAGGGTCATATTTACAGAAACGTGTGTGCGTTAATCTCGCATTTTAAAAAATAGTGGCGTTTAACAGAATTTGCGTTATCGCGTTAACTCCGACTGCCCTTATGTATGTATATAATATATATATATATATATATATATATATATATATATATATAGTTTATCTATACACACACATTACCTTTCTTATCTGCTCTCTGCTCTGTGTGTATGGCTGAGTTTCAAATGACACATTATTTTGAGTACACTTAAGCACAGTGCACGGTGTTACACAAAGTTTCGTCGTGCACAGTGTCCGAATGAGCTCAGTCTTCAGTGTAAAAGTGCCATTGTGCTCTTGCAGGAAGTGACAATAGTAAACTTTCTGATTCAGCTGCTTCACTTGAGCTTCTGCAATATCACAGTCGAGATTTGGCTTTTTATCAATAGTGAATTTCTAACAAAGTGAACTCCATTTTCCTTGTCGTGCTAAATCTCTCAACTTCTTACGAGGGATCAAAATTGCGCTGTCACTTGTGCCGAACACGGACTTGAGACGTAGCACTCCAACAGATGTGGCAATCTGTAGACAAATCAGGTAAATTGTTCTTCAAGAAGCATCCGCATGCACACATTCCCAAATATTAACAATTGCTTCTTTTTTGCTCATCTTAAACACAACATCACAGTCAGCTCTTTCTGATCACAGGTCACCGGTGATCAGTTTTTCTGAAACTGGTCACCTCAGGTTTTTACACATGACGTTACACAGATGCAGAACCCACCGAGTGTAGCACAATACAAAATATCTAATACCTGGCTGCAGCAACGACACCCTTCCCTGGATAAATTAATCAACTGTAATATAAAACTATGACAACAAGTTGGCAGTTACAGCAGATTGTGTGTGTGTTTTTTTCCACATTTGATTCAACTGTTCACCGGTGGAGCGGGCTGAAATATTGTCTTGCAGAACTTACTGCATCAAAGGCTTTGAACACAGTTATCGAACAAAATCAGCAATTAACTCCGGAGAAGCAGAGACAATTCAGGGAATAAAGCAACCTAATTAACTTTCACTGTGTAAATGTGTTTTTTTTTCCTTTTTTTTCTGAAAAACACTTTGGATACAAGAGGCTCTTTAAAACTGTGTGTGCTTTTCTGTCCGCTCGTACTTTCACCGGTTTTCTATTTTTAATCCACACCTTCACTATTGACCTCTGGAAAACTGTAAAACTAGCAGCTTACAAGCCTCGGGTGCATCAATACTCTTCTCTTCACATACATGTGCTCACATCTACACAGAAATATGAGTGCAAGTTCAGCCTTTCCAAATGGAAGATGCTCGTGGAATCACCTGCTTTGACGGACTCATGTTTAGCTTCTCGTGTGCTGGTCTGTCCATTCATACTATATCTTTACTCTCATGTGAAATGAATTTGATATTTAGGTGGGGCACCGTGCATTTTCAGTTCATTGAGGTTTTTCTTGTTTTTAAAGTTATTCAGACAAACACACACGGACACAGAGGTGTAGTCTGTAGTCGTACCTTTAGCTATGGCGCTTTAGCGATAGGGCAGCGAGGTACAGCGATCAATCCAGCCCCAGGGTTGATGAATAAACCCTTTTCATCTCGCCTCTGACTTTCACTCTCCCTCTCTCCGTCTCTGTGCTTGCCCCCCCCCCCCCCCCTTTTCTTTTAGCTGCACCTTCTTAAGTCAGCAGAACTCTCAGAGAAGTAACACGAGTGTCCGGGACGATTCCTCAAGCCTCTCCGTCGTAGGCTCTGTGTTCTTCTCAGCTGCACCCTTTCTCCCACCACTTTCTCTCTCATGCAAAATGTTTTATCATGCGCTGCATGCACGAGGAAGCAAATCACCAGCAGCAAAAATGGACCCGGGGCCTCGCGGAGAGCAAATCACCGGCGACGCGGCTTTGAAACGCATTTCAAAAGAATTCTCTGGGCGATGCCGATTCTTTGCCCGCAAGTACTTGTTGAATGTTTTGGCTGTTTACACTAGCAATCTCATAAATCCACATTCGGCCGGGGTTCAAAAGCAGTCTATTTATGGCTGCCCTGATTGGAGATTGCTTCTTGCTGTAAAACGGGGCCATTTCATGTATTTCTGTGGCCTGTGGAAGTTCCATTCATCTCTGAAAATATATGAAACTATCTCAAAGCCAGAAATTAGAAAGCCAAATATGCTGTCCCATACAGACGGCAGACTCGCACAGTACCATCGATACTGGCTCAATCTGAACTCTAACAGAGGCTGTTATTTGTATCCCAGGGATTTATGATGTAAGAAATGGTTTCTAGATGCACCCCGACATGAATTCTATCTCTCTCTTTTTTTCCCTCCATCTTCTTCAAATCCCTCTCTCCTCACCTCTGGATGACGTCTGTATTAGAGAGTTTTCCTCCTCTCTCTGGGCCTGGGGGAACGAACCCCACCCACCACCTCACGCCCCATCACCTCATCATCATCCATCTGGGAGGCAGGATAAGCGCTGCACGGGACATTAGTCCCATTACCCAATCACAACATGTTACCAGCCCCGGCCCACCAATGTTCGCTTTGATCTCATGCTGTGCTCCAATTTACTGGAAAGGACACTGTGTTTAACATAAGTTGCAAGGGAGTAATGGGATTGTATCACATTTTCTCATTCTTTCATCACTCAGATTGTGCTGGAAGTATCTCTATGGCAGATCTTATCAATCTTTGTACTTTAAAATGGAAAACCATGTGATATATGTTAATATACAGGAATGTATAGGCCTCTTAAGGGTATAGATCACATGTGTCAAACACAAGGCCCGCGGGCCAAATGTGGCCCGCCATGTCATTTTATGTGGCCCTTGCGAGCTTGTGCATTATTGGCTTAAATTTTAAACTAATATTTTAAGACTTAAAATTAGCTTACACCGCTTTAAAGCACATATTGACAATAAACTACATCTCCAACAATGCATTTCGTCATTACCCATAACGATAACGGTATCTCACGATCAGCAAGACATCAAGATGATTTTCAGAACTGATGGACTTAAGAAAAATCTCTACAAACTAACCCCAACATGTCCAAGAGAAGAAAAATTATGTTCAAGGAATGCAGTTTCATGAACGATGGGAAAACGAATCAATATGTCTTTTGTGTTGTGAGGCGGTGTCAGTCATGAAGGAGTATACAGCAAACACGGAGCTAAGTATGCTAAATTTAGCATCCATGAAAAACAAAGAACCGCTTCCGCTTCTGAAACCAAGGTAATGGAAACTCTGAGTGATGTTTACAGCCCGTTACCATGGCCACCCGTTATTTAACAATATAATAAGGTGTAGTTTAATTGATTTTGATTTACATTGCATTTGTTACATTCATGCCGTCAATCTGGCCCTTTGAAAGCAACCATCATGCTGATGTGGCCCTCAGTGAAAATGAGTCTGAGACTCCTGGTATAGATACTGTGCTGACGACAAACCCAAGTTTTAATCAGTGTGGATACCCCCTTTTCTGATATTTTGAGGTTGTTCAGTGAAATATGTCCTTTTAAAACACCTGACTTCTGGATATTCTTCATGCGTGGTGGATGTCACTCACCGCAAACTTTTATTTGATTACATAAAGGAGATTTGAACATTGCTCGAGGTGGCATATGTTCGGTCTTATGGATAGCTGTGGGTCTGGTCACATATACAAGCCTCGTAGGTGGAGGATTGGAGGGGCTTCAAGCTGTCACCATATGGCTGTTTCTTGGAGGCAGTAACAATTTAAGCTCAGTGCATAGCAAATCATTTAAGATTTCTTCATAAACAGTAGTGTTTTTCTCTTTTTTTTCCACCAGCAGTTCAAGACAGCAGTTACTTGAATCCACACTGGTAATTTGTAAATGAGCAGAGTAACAAAAAGAGCTGTTTGAGTTTAGTCACACGCATTGCTCTGATGTCTTGCGAATGCTGAAATGCAATTGCCCTCAGATCAGCGAGATGAATTTATTTTTTATTGCTGGAATATATATGCTCTAATATCAGCAGTTGAATTAATGATGGAAAATGGCTCTACAGCCAGAGGAGAAAAAAAAATGGCTGGGTATAAACTCAGAAGGGAGCTGTGTGTGTCTAAAACCGTGCAGGTTTGTAGTAAGAGTTGAAGAAATGGAACTGACCGTCTCTTTTGTCAGACCAGAATGGGGTAATTTGCATATGTTGTCAGATAACATATCATCATGGTCTGTTTTGAAAAGGGCTGGAAGCACAATCTCTATGACAACAGAGATTTTCTTCCTGGTGCTGTTGTGTTAGTGTGTTAGGGATGGGGGGAGAGGGCTTTCCAGAATAAAACAAAAACGGAACATTTTGTTCAGCAAAGCAATGAGCTCAGATTTGTAACCGCTACACCCTTTGTTCGCCAGCTCTGCGCCTCCATCAGTCTACCCAGGAGAGTCTGATTGTCTTAGTTATCCCCGCATCGATCAGCCGATCCACTTTAGAAACGAAGAGCCAGTCCTTCTGGCAGGTTCATGAACTTGGACAAAGCATTCAGGACGGTATTGAAGAATCAGCATCAGAGCTCCCGTGCGCTCTGAGACTTGCCAGTGGGACATTGACCAGCCATGGCCGCGCCAATCAAATTCAAGTCGCTTTGAGAATCGATGGGGTTTGCATCCAGCGATCGAAACGCTTCATGATCACTTCACTCTTCTTAGCTGCTGTCATTCAGGGCTTTCACGGACTAGATTGATCTCATTTGTGGTTCCATGATGGTGGAACAAGCAAGGACGAGGGAATGAATGTCACACAGGCAGGGAGCATCTCTCTCTTTGGTGGCGAGACGTCTTATTTCTTAGCTACCTTCTCAACCCGAATATGCCCCCGTTTTAACAAGTTAATATGACCACCTTATGTGTTCACAATACCATGTATTATTTCATTAGGCCATGACTATAATCCCCTTGATATTTGTTCTCTTACCAGCTTGTGTGCAGCTTTAAATCCAAATGGACTGCAGATGGATTAATGTGATGTACCAGATGGGGGCAGCACAAAATCCCCTTTATATGTCAGAACTGACTGCATACCTCAGCACAACCATTCCCAAACTTCAGAATACCAAGGCCCAATTTGAAATGTGAAAAATCTCCACAGCCCACTTAAACCTTTAATCACAACTGTGATCAATATACAGGACTAGAAGCTACATTCCAAAATTAATGTGAGGGGTCAGCAAATAAGGTGACACTTGTCATGTTAAGTTAAGATGACAGTAGAATAACACTCAATTGGTTTGTTTTATTATTTCTTAAATATTTGAATCATGTCATAAATATTTTACAGAAATTAAAAACATATTTTTAAAAAATCGAGGATTCTAAACATTTTTTTTATTTTTAATGACCTCTCGCCTGCAATACCAAGATGGCCCACCAGGGAGCGTGGCTCACACTTTGGCAATCACTGCCTTACAGGTTCTGGAGAAGCACATTTTTATTTCTTTATTTATTTTTTTTTATTTATAAAGCGGTTGGTCTTTTTTATGTTTTGGAGGTGATTTAAAGCACAAATATTTAATTTAGCATATTTTATTATTATTTTTTTTTTTTTACCTTTCTTTTAACACAACCTCTCAGTTTCCCTGGTGACATCTATTATAAAAACAAACAAGTCAACCCCATGAATGGTCCAGGGGAGTGAAAACTGAACGCCAAGGGATTCACAGACTGAAGGCTGAAGAAAATGATAATCATCATCATTTTTTAAACCACTCTGTTCCAGATTTTTACTCATTTTCAAGGCAAAAGGTTACAATACCACTCATCTGACATTTGACAGACGCAATCCTTCCTCAGGATAATCCTAAATCACAATGCCCAGTAAAAACACAGCGACTACATTTCAACTTTGGCTCATTTTCATCATCAGCGTCCTCCAACCAAGGATAAAAGTGGACTTTTGCCATGTAGCTCCGTCAGAGAAAATGCTTTCTGTGGGCCCCAGTGTCCGTGTGTGTGTGTGTGTGTGTCAGCCTGCATCTGTCTTTGTGAATTCATGTGTGACTGTGTTCTCTGTGTGAAGGTCTGAGTGTCGCTGTTTGACATTGTAGTCTGGATGTAACAGGGATTTAATGGTTTTGATCCCCGATCTGAGTGACCGCCGAGCACACACGAGCAGGACAGAGGGTGTAACCGGGCTCAAACCCCCAACTAATCTACTCACAGAGTTATCTCCAGCCAAAGGAGCTTATAGATCCACAACCGGTACCCCTGTTGTACACTAGACTATAGAGAGACACAAACTGATACCATTCATTCATGTGCCTAAAGGTTATTTCATTTACGTCTTGTTTGTTCTAAAAAAAAAAACTTTATGAAGGTCAGGGTGAAGGACAAACACAACAAACGGGAGACTATGAATATTTGATGTAAATAAGCTGATTTTATTTGCCATCCTTGCCAAGCATAATTTCCAGCAAACAGCACCGAGGGAAATCTTCAGAAGTTCGGCTTATCCCCCGTAAATGCATTATTTCATAGAGATGTTGTAAAGTTATTTCAACTGCTACAATCCTTATGCTTTTAACATCTAACCCTCTGCCCAACGCTGGATATGTAATGCATTATGGACTTTAATACGCTGAAGACAGATGATCTCTAAATAAATATTCTGTCCCACTTTTCCTGCTGAGATGGTTGTAATGCAGTAAGCTCGTGAAAGCACGGGGCACGCCAACTGAGGGCTGATCCCAATTCTGCTCGTCCACTATGTTGACAGGGTGGCCAACGTGGGTGAAAAGGTTGCAGCTGATGAATCAATCTCAAAGGGAATTTTGTCATCTTGTATCACTTTGAACTTTGATGGCTGGAGAAATCAATACGTTTCAGTTAGCCTTTTAAAGAGATGACGGTGGCTCTACAGACAGTTTGCATTTTGGCTGCGATTTTTAACCGTACTTCTCCTTTCCTGTAGTTCTTACGTTACGTTTCAACCAGCGGGCAAAGGTGCTGATATGAATCCCAACGACATATGAAAGCTTGAGGGGATGCGGCACCTGGGAAGCTTTCACATTTAACAAGGGTGGTTCATGGATGTTTCCTAGCTTTCTTTGCCGAGTCCAGACCCCCACTCTTTAAAGGGGGAGAACCAGTGAGCCCTGTGGTGGGTGGGGAGGAGTGGGAGGGAGTCGGGGAGGGGGGAGCCAGGCAGGGGATGACACTCTTACATAACACCTACTGCTGTTACATGACATATTTGGTCACAGTCTGAATAAATACTCCCCAACACCCCCCCCACTGTACATGGATGCACGAGAATCCACACTTTGAGATGGGCAGTTTGCTTGCAACCTCCAACAGAATTTATTACAGTACTATCATTAAATGCTGCCTGTAATTTATAAAGATCTGACACTTCAGTGTGCAGCATTTTGCAAAGTCATCCATGTTAGCGACGTAGTAGGGCTACACTGTAGCTCCCCCTTTGCTGTAACTGTGGTGTAGCCCCCAGTTTGGGAACGACTTCCTTTGACCAAAATTAAGACCTGTAGGGTTGTGAAAGCAATAATCCTGTTCATTTTTTTTTTTTATTTAAACAATGGTAGATGACGCCGACTGCAACACAGTAATCAGTAAGCAAAATGAAATACACTATTAGAGATTATTAGGTGCCTCTATGAAAATACACGTCTGTAGACCAGTGACGTACATTCAGGGGAGTCAAAACCTCACCTGTCAATCTTGAAATGAAAAAAATTAATTATATAATAAATGTTGATATTTGTCAGCTGCTATGTATTATAAACCCTTATATATTTGATTCCAATCATAAAATTTTTTTTTCCAATTAAGAATAGCAGAATTTCTGCATGTCCTGTTCAAATACAGGGATGAGATGCATCATGAGGCAGCAGTTTGCTGAGCTGCTGCGTTGATGGTTTAATCCCTCACAAACTGAGCTGATATGTGACGTAAATGGTGATGCTGACGCTCTCTATATCACAAATAAAATTTTTCAAACACTCTGATTATACGCCCTGTCTTTCCATAATCTGGATGATGTATGAAATGCATTTCTGGAACGTGTTTAGGCTTGGAGATTAATCATAAAACTGGAGTAAAAAGTCACTCTGTGAAGCAAACAGTACTCCTGCCTCATGGTAGAGGGCGCTGGTGAGCCCACGGATCCTGACGCTACCGACCACCCTCTTCGTTCTCGCTTATATTCCCTTTACAGTCCGCCTGATCAAAACGGAAGACGACATTTCCGAGAAGAGAGACTTCTTCGGGGCTCTGGGAAACCTCTGGGAAACACGCTGAAATTACCACATCAATCTCACCTGTAGGATCAGTAAATTACGTTTGCGGGGATTTTTTTTTTTTTTTTCTCAAGAGCTGCAATTTTCTGGTAATTTCCGGGAAGCTTCCTGGAGGGAACTTCATTATTGTAAACTAATTGTAGGGAGGGTAGGATTAAATATTTATCTATTCAATTTACCAAATTAGAAACTTCAGTATTGTTGGTTGGAGATGCAACTTATATTTTAACATGTTTACATGACATGCAGTGAATTGGAGCTTTCTGGCTATTCTTTCATTTTGTATCATCTTCAGTATTTACTTTTTCTCTTTTGTGCATTTTGAATGTTTAGCTCAACTTAAATGCTTCTCTGGTAATTGCGTGAAACACACCTATTACTTCCACTTCCAGACGCAGAGGTGCTCCATGTGGGGCACGGCGCCGGTTATATCAGCTCATACGAGGAATCCTGTAATCTTTACCTCGCAGACTGTGTTGACAGCAGGGAGCGCGCCGTACAGCATGTGGGCCGAAATCCACTTTTACACGGATAATCAGTATCAAGGTAATTTCTGGGGAGCAGAATAAGGGATTAATTTGTGTATGGAGATATTGTATCCTTCGAGTGGCAAAATTAAATTCAGCTGCGCTCGCTCGAACAAATTTAATGAAGGCCGATTCATGACGGTACTGCGTCTGTAATTGTGACTTTCAGTGTTTACCCTATTAAAATTGAACGCTGCGCTCGATCAAATGTTCCTGTGGGTAAAAAAAAAAAGGTTGGGGGTGTTGAAGTGGGTGCTGGCAGTAACCGAGGTGTTGGTGGGCCCGGGTTAACCAGAAACAGAGTCCAGCACCATTACTGACGTCTCCGTCTGATGAGCTCCAGGTTAAAGAATAACACATCAATCTGCACCCACCGAAAAGGCATTTCATTTATTTCAGCTCTCCATTTCTCATTCACATATTCCCTTTGTTACGACTTCTTTCCACCTCCCCAGTTGCTCTCCCTTTCTTTTTGTTCTCCGAATGAGTTCAATGTCGAGTGAGCCAAGTCTGAAAAACATAATTGGCTCCTTAAATTCTTTATGGGAACAACATTCCCTCCTGACTCATTGTATCTCAGAATTAGCACCACCAGATTGTAAAAAGTTTTTTATTTGCATGTGCACTTAACTGTACTTTTGATTTCTACATTTCAGCTGTATCACAGATGCCAGGATCCACACATTGTTTTATGACTTGCTTTGGCATCGTGCATCTGGAGTAGTTTTCAATTAGCTGAACTACGCAAACACGTGTCCAGCTCTTTCTAGACGCCATCTTTGGCAGGATTTATCCCTTTGTGTCAGGTAATTCAACCAGTCTCGTCTCCCTCGCTGGAAACAGAATATGTGGTCCAGCTGTGGATGTGAAAATCAAAGATAGAAGAACACGGCTGGCGAGCGGCAGATCCATCCCTCTAGTGAAACTGTGAGAGTTTGATATCCTTCAGCTACAGCTGCAAAAAAAAAAATAAATAATAGTAATGTTCTCAGAGGAGAGTTATGCACCACAATTCTCAGCCATTTTGTTTGGGATCACACGAGGACAGTCACAACTAACTGACCCTCATCCATTTTTATGGTCGACTGCTGAGATCAGAGCCTTATCTGATCTTTTTTTTTTCCCCCCTTAATTTTGGAAAAGCTCATACAGACTATCATTATGTGCAATGCAGCTTCTGGCGGCTTGTATCGTAGCCACAGGTATCTGCATCTCACATCCCTGCACCTACAGGATCCTGGCTGACCCGAAACAGGAACTATTGATTAAAAAAAAAAAAAAAAAAACTTCTCTTGTTATTTTTTTCACTGAATGTGAAATTAAACTCAGCCCTTTTACTTCTGCCGCATGAAGAAAGAATGGATTTAAATTGGTGACTTTTCATGGGAGAAAAATTGTCCAGAGTTCTGTATAGCGACCGTGCAAATCCTTTACGGACCCAATTTTCCACATCAGTGTGTGGCCTAAATGCAGTGCAGCCCAACGCAAACGTTCCTCCATTTTAAAGTCACAGCAAATGAGAATATAAACTCTTTAATTTAGAAACTTCACAGTAGCCTTGTTGAATTCTGCAAATGCAAAGATGATTCACCATTTTTTTCTCGTTATGCAGAGAAAAAAAACCTACACTCTGTGTATACAGAGGGTGTGATGTAGAGCTGCCATTATGGAACAGTTATAACGAGCAGCGAGTCATCAATAATACATCACAGGCTGCTCACTTATGCATGTTGCAAAGCTCATTCATCAACAGCAATGTTCTTGACGTGGTCTTTCCCTTTGTTGGTGTCTATCTGCACGCATCTATCAAGCTTCCAGTGTTTGTTAAGCTTCTCTTTCAGTTTATTTATGTCATCCAGACCCTTTATTGTGTTCGCCTCATTGGTGATCCCATTAACACGGTAACCCCACCCCCCCTCTAAGTTCTGAGCATGAACAGGACGGTGGACCCTGTGTGATAAACCTGACCTTTCTTCTAAACGTAGTATTCACTCATTGTGTTATTTTTTCAAAGGAAACTAAGCTTAAATGATGTCACCACAGTGATTTGTGGACAAAATCTGCTGACTTAAAATTAGAGTTGGGCACCGAATAAACGATTTCCAAGTAGGAATCGGTTCCTAACGTCTGGTTCTGGAATCGTTTAGAAGATTTTTGAATTTTGATTACTTTTTTCGGTTCCTGAATGTCCGCACTATTTACTGCACTAGTTTATTGATGTTACTCCGCTCGGCTATATATATAGATATGGTCATCTTCCTACACAAAAACTGTTGATTTCGTTTTTTGTTGGGCAAAATGCATTTTGCCAACTGTAAGTTGTTTAACATTTAGGCTGTAAGTGAATTCTGTGTCTGCATATGTTTATGCAAGCATGTGTAAGAATAAAAATGGCCTGTCGCCTGTGTAAATGTGTCACAGTTTTTTAAAATGAAAAAATTCTACTGTTAGATAAGTTGCGATCTGTTGACCTACACATCAAAGAATCGGAATCGAGAATCGTTTTGGACAGCAATCGAAACAGAGAATCGGAATCGGAATCAGTTAAAATCCAAACGATGTCCAACCCTACTTAAAATCCAGAGCTATTGATGCTCGTTGAATAAAAGCTGATCAGAGAGTCCAAGATTTTTCTCGATGGCTCCTGCAGCAGCTGGATAATTTTTTGCTTTAAAAAATAGCAGCTTCATCAGTTCTCAACGCATTGGAGTATGACTCTGGTTTTTAACCTCTGTGGAGGTGTACACCCACCACTTTCCAATGACAATACTTCATTAGTGGAGTTTCGCTGGACCCTTTGTTTGGGTCAGGAGAACCACACCAACTGATGAAGCCGCTTGGATAAGAGGCGAAACGTCTTCTAGACAAATCTAAGTCCAGTTGCCTATGATTCAATTGTTGCGAGAATGGAACTTGACCTGGATAAATGAGAATATCCGCAGAGCTCTATGGGAAATACCATCGTCCTTAATATCCGTGATCATGGCAGTGAAAGACTGTCTTTTTTTTCCCCTTCTTTTATATTTTTGCTGTTGATGATAATCTTTTAGATGCTATTTTATTCCCCTCTCTCAGCACTGACCTCTTCACACCCACCCTTCTCTCCTTCCCTTGCTTTGCCAAGTTCTCCCAATACCCAGCGGGAACAGGGAGGGAGGCTGCGTGCTCTGTGTGATGATCAGCGAGTCTTAGTGAGATCCTGACAGCCAATCATCTGTCTTTTGGCGGCGTCCTGCTTGGGTTCACATTTCAAGATGGTGCCATTTCTTATATTCCTGCCCGGAGAGCTGTTTCATGTTCAGAATGGACTGGTAGTTTTTCTTCCGCCTGACTTGCCGCTGAAAGTGACTCTGATAGATCTGTCCCGTGTTTATTAGTGCTAAATCTGCAGAGCTTTGTTTCCAGACATCTATGCAGGCTCAAGTGTAAAAAAGAGAAAGTTCACTTTGCTTCCAAAATCAGGATAGATTAATTACAGAAGAATCTTTTTTTTTTCTCTCTCTCCCCTTCGCCAGTGTAAGGAACAAAGTTTCCCATTAAAAATGTTCACAGAGCCAGCTCAGTTTAGTGTGGAGAAACTACATTAGAAGAGTTAATGTGATTTTGGCTGAGCAGATTAGAAATGTCTTTCATGGTCACATTCCAATATTAGTCCAGAGCTAAGCCTCAATATGTGTTTCTTTTTGTGCTTAACCTCATAATGTCAAGAGACCCATAGTCATTTCTGGCACGGATATTCTCTTCTGCTACCAGCAAAGTTAGCTGCTCCGCTCCTCTGAAACTGTGTGTAAAGAGCAGGGATTGTGTCACGGAGGAGAAGGAGTGTGAAAATGGACATCTGATAGATATTTTCAGCAACGACTGCCACTAGTCTACTCGAGCACATGCTGCAGAAACTACAAGTGACAGGGCAACTGTCAGCAAGCCAGCATGAGCGCAAACTAACAGACTTGAGTCGATGGCCTCAGTGATGATCTGTCCCAACGGACCGGGAGTCCTGGCTGTCGGCAGGAGCCAAATCCTCAGTGTAAACATGACCAGTGACTGATCTACTTTCAATTTAAATGAACTCCACGCTGCCGGCGAGTCTCACCGAAGGAATTCAGATGCCTCAATCACGCCGCGCTCCTTTCCCTAACTCAGTCCAAGAGGGATTAAGAAACCAAATCAATTAGAAGCTGCGGCTAAGAAGCGGGAAGTCTCCAGCTATCGCTTCCTCCCTCTCATTTACCCTTCCTCTCCCTGCGTGCAGCCAAAAAACAAAGGATGTTTCAGAGCATTAGATTTAGCAGGAGGCTTCGCCCGCTTGTAATCATCAGTAATTACGGCGGAGTAATTGGAACAACTTTTCTGTTATCGACTGGACCTCTTTTGCAAATGGTGGCATCGTGCAAACGTGACTCAGAGCCAAAGATAGATATATTTTTTTTTAATTTGAAAAAAACATACTCAATTACTACTTCATAAAGATGGCAAGGACTCATGAGGATCTTCAAATCTCTTTTTTGTGCCTCTTCCCTCACATGTCTGCTCTCTCTTTCTTTTCATTTTCCCTGTGTTCAGCTTTTCCTTGGTTAAAGTTTTGCATGCACAGCCTGTTCTCGCCTCTTGTTACACCTCCCTCTCCCCTCACCATATATATATATATATATATATATATATATATATATATATATATATATATATATATATATATATATGGCCCTGGGAAGAATACAGATTTTTCTGAGGGAAACAAGTGCTCTCCAACAGCAGGACGACGGGAACGGTGCTGTTGTTGAGCGAATCCTCAGTTTCTCTTTCTTCCAAAGTCTCATTCCCTCCACCCGTCTGTTTCCTCGGAGTCCGAATGAATCAAAGAAGATCAGCTCCCTCTCAGCCCTGTCTTACAGGGGCTTGACTACAGAGGAGGGGGGGATGGGGGGGCGGGGTGGACAGGTGGTGGTACTATTCTGACAGAAGTAACTCTGAGGGCAACACAGAGAACATCAAATGAAAGCATTGAAAACACATTTACCGCTTTACCTTGTTCTTTTTAAGAGGTACACTTTAAGAAACCAAATGAGTTAGCGCAAATTAGCGTTTTCTTTTTCAGGGCGTTTTGAGACGATGGTAGAAAAGTGTGGCTGCTGAACATAGAAAATAGTCCAAAAATTGCAGAAAAGTACAATCACAGGCAGACAAATCTATCATTTCACTTACCCATCTCTCATTTTGTATCTCTAATGGTGATGATAAGAGGTGCCACCTGCTGGTGGCTGTCAGTGCTGCAGCGTTTCCTTCAAGAAAATCCCGACTGTTCGGCTATTTTTGGGGTCGCCGCAGCAGATCATCGTGTTGTGGCATCTTGATTTGGCGTAGGTTTTACACCGGATGCCCTTCCTGGACACAACCCACCCCATTTATCTGTGAGCGGGACCGGTGCTGTGAATGACTGGAGCAGTGGGGTTCAGCGCTCTCAAGGCTTGAAGGCAGTTTACCCATGAATCCTGGTAAACGTAGCCCTTCCTCCCCAGCTCTGATGGGAAGCTCCCTCTCTGCCTTTTAAACCATTGTTTTGCAGGTCCAAAAGACCACTGAAGATCTCAGAATATCTCAGAAGGAAAGCAGCAAAAGCTTAGAGTAAGAAATATCTTATTCCAGCATGAATGACATGACAGAATTATACCGTAACCTAAATGCAACACTTGAGGCAGGTTTCAGCTATGAACTGTTAAATTGAGTAAGCTAGCTTGATGTCTCTCAGCATTGACTGGATATTGGATGTTTAGTCAAAACAGAGTGAATGACAGCATGTCGAGGTGATGAATATCTCAGATGTTCCCAGCAATAACATTAACTAATGAAAATGAATTAAGTTTTGGTGTTTGTCTTTCTTTTTCCTTGCTGTTGTAGGAAGTAGACTTATTTTAACATTAGTCGACTGAGCCTTTCATACTATAATTTTCACATAATTAATGTATGTTTCACAAGTTTATTCTCTCTAAATTTTCAAGGTTCAGAGATACATTGATAAATGAGTAAAGCAACCAGAAGGAAACTAAGAGACTTCGTAAAGCAGGTTGGTCAGACGTGCTGAAGTTATCAGTCTTTTGTAATGTTTTTCTTTTTTTTTTTAAGATTGTGGGGACCGAAATGCTTGGTTTTATTTTTATCAGCTGAATCCACCATGACTGTGATTAGCATTTAGACCAGAGGTGTGTCTCATTTGTT
Source organism: Hirundichthys speculiger (assembly GCA_018398805.1). Taxonomy (NCBI): domain Eukaryota; kingdom Metazoa; phylum Chordata; class Actinopteri; order Beloniformes; family Exocoetidae; genus Hirundichthys; species Hirundichthys speculiger. The sequence goes on from JAGFBZ010000651.1 coordinate 150,480, forward strand.
TTATCTGCAGATGGTCAAATACATAGTTTTAGTTGGATTTTGTGAAGTCCTTGTTTCACACATACAAACATATTTCAGCCAATGCAACCTTGAAACAAATTGTCTGTCAAGAAGGAAAAAAAAATACAAATTTAACCTCAAGCCATATCATGTAACTGCAACTATGAATAAGGTCGTGTTCAGTCCCTATTTAGGTCGACCCAGATGGATTCTTGATCATGAGTGATGTTCAGTTGGGTCACGTCACACTCTGGTCAACACCAAAATGACTGCTCAGAAAGCTGTTGGAAGAGGTGGACGAGGACTTGTTGTAGTTAGGGTTGGGGTACGTTGCAAACTTACTGATGTCTCTTGTTTTTACAAATCTTATAAATTTTGAGGTATTATTCCATCTCATGTAGTTATACTTTATAAATTGTACCGTATTGGCCCGAATATAGGACAATATTCTATTCTAGAAATCATATTTTCAAAAATGGGATCGTATTAGGTCACGACTTTTCTGTTGTCGTTACACATCTATGCCACTAGATGGAGCCGCACCAAAGTCACCAGTAAGAATAAAGGATCACAGTGAACACACGGAGCAGATCTGATGTAAAATGGAGGAACCACGCCACTGTCTTGAACAAAATGTTGTTTCAAGAATAACCTTATTATCTTAAACATATTTTAATTTTTCCCAAAATGATATTTGAAAAGTAAGGGGCCGTCTTATAATCAAAATCGTTCTATAGTCGTTCTATAGGTATTTGAATCTGTATCTATATTGTTGAACAAAGGTTTGACATTGTGTTGTCCACATGTTCACCTAAAGGAGAGAAGCTTTTTTTTTTGTTTGTTTTTTAATTTTAAAATATCACGCAGTTAGATATGTAACAGTTTCTCCCGTCAGTGTCTCTTTGTGATGCGAACACGCCAACATTGACACCAGTTAACTGTCTATCTGCCCTGTCTGTCGCTCCATCTGTTTGTCTCCTCTGCCTCCTTTGCCTCAGCATTTGTTTGCTTGTTTTTTTTATTCCTTTGTTTGTCCCCATTTCTGTGTCCATCTGTGTGTCCATCTGTCTGGACGAGTAATCAATAGTCTATTCATTATACAAATGGAAGGAGATGGGAGGAAGCCACACCAGGAAGCCAATCAGATAGCGCAAATGGGAGGGAAGGACATTTCAGATCCAAATCAGCAGAAATGAATCACAGGGATGCAGCTGATTCATGGGGCTTAGCTCGATTTAAGGTTGGACAGACATGATAGGAGAATAAACTGCTTCTGTTAGATGTACTCAAGCTTTTGACATTCACTCACGGCTCCAAACTGCATTATTTTCCATAGATACAGACACTTTCCGCACACAGGCCCACAGTGGTGAACATGTGCTCGACGATAACCAAGCAGACTGCGCGACACAGGCAAGGTGGGTGATGATATTGTTCTGATCATGTTCTGTGTTCTATGAAGTGACAGAAGGACTGATTCCACATCAGATTTGGTAACAGTGATACGATGGACATCCTGCTGAGCAACATCTGAGCCCTGACGAAAAGGTGGGAGTGTCCTAAATAGTCAGCTTTGCCCCTGATGTCAGTCAGGGCAGCAGACAGGAGACACTTTACAACACCTGCAGGCCGCTGCTGTGATTCAACTGCATTACTTGGATGCATCAAAAAATTATCAAATACTTTTTCCACTTCCCTAAAGACAGCGTACGGGCAGTATATCTAAGAGAAAAAAGCAGCTGAAAGCTTCAAAGGAGAGCAATTTAACCTTGAGTTAAGTCCTCTTCCTCAACTTTGTGATGATAAAACTATAGTAAAATAACCTTTAAATTCTTCTTCATCACAGTGACTGTAGTTGCTGTAAGGGGTCATGAAAAAACTGCAGAAATCTCCGACTCCTTGCTGCTTTAAAGTAAATGCTCCTTCACCAAAAGAGGATCATATATATATATATATATATATATATATATATATATATATATACACACACACACACACTAGGGCTGGGCAATGATTAAAATTTTTAATCGCGATTAATTGCATTATTTCCCTGATTAATCACGATTAATCGCATTGTATACGCAGAATCAAATAATGAATTCAAAAGTAGTGTAAAATGCACTTTTATTGAAATGTTCTGCTGCCATATGAACTAAAGTGTCATAACATTTGTTGTTCAAACACTTTTAACATCAGCACTTGTCAGTAACACATATTAAGTGTAAATCTCATCTTAAAAATTGTAAAATTAAATAAAGCTTATGGCCACTGCCAGGGCATTAATGTCATCCGTTTTTTTATGAAAAAAAAAAATACCTGCAAAATCCTGACCCAATCATAACACTGAAACGGGCAATTTCAGAGATAACATCAGAAACTTTTAATGGGGAGTTTAACTTGGCAGTGGTTACAGATAACCTTGATCCTGTCGAATCTGCCGCCTGGGAGAACTTTAAAATGAAAATGTCCATGTAAAAGTTTTACACTTTACCGCGCACCATGTCTGTTCTAGATTTTACGCAAGTTTTTCCGCCAGTTCTCTTCCGGTTCCACAGCGGCCAGCAACGGACTTTTCAAAACAAAAGCATGTGAGCAACATATGTTAATGCGCGATGCCTGTTTTTATAAAAAAATTTAAAAAGTCTACAAACAAAATCCAACAAAATAAATGGGGCTAATCCGTGTATCATTCGTTCTTTCCATTTTCAATTGTCAATCAAAAATTTCAAAAAAAATTAAAAAGTGACATTTTATTACATCTTTCGTTTTTTTAATCTAACACAAAAAAAATGAAAAAAAAAAAAGCCATTTTTTTTTAATATTTAAATTTTAGACTTGGATCAGAATACGAAATTTAAAAATTAAAGAACTGAATTTGTTTTATAATCGAAGACCAGACTTTCTGTTGTCATTACACATCTGTGCCACTAGATGGAGCTGCACTGCAGTAACCAGCTAGAGAACAGCAGGACAGTGAACACATGGAGCAGATCTGATGGAACATGGAGGAATGACGCAAAAGATTTGTTGCAGTCCAGAATTTTTTTTTTTTTTTTTTTAGACAGAATTGTTAATATTGCTACCTGAGTTCCTACCCAAACTGTAAAGTTCATAGATTTTTTTTCCATTCTCCATGTCTGTTTTAGCTTTTCCTTAAGTTTACCTACCGATTGTCTTCCGGTTCCGCAGCAGCCAGTAACAGACTTTTCAAAACAAACATGCGTTAACGCGCAATAAAATAAATGTCGGCGTTAATAAATAAATGAGTTAACGCGATAATAACACGTTAACTTGCCCAGCCCTAATATACACACATATATGTGCCTCCCAGCCAACATCACCTGTTCCCACCTGCCGTCTCTATGGTTCACTGAAGCTCGTCATCTGGAACTACTGCATTTTCAAAGCCTCTGCCTGGTTCCATATGCATAACCGTTCCTGTATGAATGTCGAAAACTTCCATTTTAGCCCGTAGACGAATCACCTGCTCAGACCCAGAAAACTAACCCTCATTCTCTGTGATTGATCTCTCTCCCATCTACCGGCAACAGCTTTATTTGAAATCTGAAAGCCAACATTAGCAGCCTAACCATCGCCCCTCGCCCTCCAATTCTATCTTTCTCTCTCTCTCTTCAACTGCACTACACGTCTTCCTCTCTCTCTCTCTCTCCTTATCCCTCTCTTAGCATCACATCCAGGAATCATCTGTCAGTGCGATGAGGGAATAATAGGAGTTTCCTCTCGCTAGGTCGAAGTGACTGCTGTACCTTCCATTACAGCTTAGTCATGAGCGATTGCCTCGGCGATGGAAGGCAGAGAATATGAATGAACTGAACTTTGTTAGAAAGACGAGATTGGTGCTGAAGTTACTGGTGGATACGCCTCACCTAAAGAATAGAAGCTGTTGGGATTCCTTCCTCTGACATGCACTTCTTTACACCTCCAGCAAACATACGAATCATTGAAGGGCTTTGATATAAGATGTGTCACCTCCTCTCTATGTGGCTATATTTTCCAGAAAGGGGGGGTGGGGGGGTGGGGTGAATTCAATGAAATGGGTGTGTTCTCTTTTCTCTCTTTCTTTCTGGTGCCATCAAAGCTCTTTTCCAAGGATCCCTTGAAAAATAAATTGCCTCCCTCTTGAAAGCTTGTGGCAGTCGTGCGTGCTTGGAAATAAAGAAATGTCCTCATGATTTATGTGCCATATGATTTCAAGTACAATTGTGGGGAGAACAAAAGGAAAAAAATTACTTGTGTTTCAGCATTGTGCTCTCTGTTGCTTTGATGAGCAGGCATTCTCTGTGCAAATGAAAGAAATGTGTCATCCTTTTTTTTTTTTTTCACAAAATTCTCCATGCTTTCATCACTTTGTTTGTCCCTCAGCGCCATTTTTTTTTTTTTTTTCACCCACTCTGCCTCTGAAGTAGCTTTCGAGGTTCATGGGGCTACATTGTGTCTTTTTGTGTCAATTATTATTTTTCCCTTTTGTCATTGTCCTTATTCAAAATCTGGAGCCGGGCCTTTGTCCCTGTTCCCACGTGAAAACTTTGTACCGGGAGGCAAACGGGATAAGAGATGGATTTCATCTTTTTCTGCCATTTAAGGGGCTTAAAACTTACAAAAACAGAAAAGTTATTAATACGAGGAATTAATTTGCCACCTTCCTCATACAACTGTGGAAATGAAACCTTTCCTGTTCCACACATGTAGTCTTCTCAGGGAAACAAAGCGTCACATAAAGTGTAAAAGCCGTTCACCTGTCATTTGACGATGCTATTAGAGTTTGAACCGTATCCATTTCTGAGGGTGTATCCGAGACTGCAGATCCACAGTGCATCTGGCAAACATTAATTATTTGTGTGAGGCAGCTGTACGCCAACTGTAGGGCTACGTGTTTGTCGGCATGTGCGATCTCTCTCCATGCAACCATCTGGCCAAAGTCTGAAACATTTAGGTATTACACAGTTGGGCTCTGCCAGGTGTCAAGGTGCCCTGGAGGCCAGGTGTCAGCATTGTCTTGCAGAGATATTTTCCTGTCTGGATCCGTGGCATCAGTTGCTCCTGAGAAAGAAACGTTTCATTTTTTTTATATTGAGCTTGTCATTTTTATTGAGTTCACCTTGACGTGATTCAATGAGAGGATGAACTTTGGCAGCAGGTGGTGTGTGATTGTTCTTGTGCAGCCTCTTGTTTTAAAGCAGTGTTGAAAGTAATAAGGGGTTCCCGTTACTAACATTACGCACCGACTAAAAGATTAATTTTATAATCAACTTCATTCTAATTTAATTGAACACAGACTATGTCAGTATAATTATGAAAATAACATCTTCAGCCAAGTAATCCAACAGATTTACCATTGCATCATGGGAGATCCTGCAGCAGTCTGGGTCTATAGCAGGGTTTCCTGTCCCATCCCTAACTATAAGGTTTTTATTTTTACTTAAAGAAACATTTTAAGCTGAATATTAAAGGCAGAGAAGATCTCTGTGTCCCAGACAGAACATGGGAGAAACTTCCACAACAGAAGAGCCTGAAAAGTGAGTCCCATGTTATTTTTGGAAAGCCTAGGAAGCACAAATTAGCTTTTTAGTCAGAGAGAAAAGTGCCCTGTTGGGACAGCAAGCAACTATGAAGTCTTAATCATAGAGCTTTGTTATCATGAGCTTTTTAAGTGAAGATGGAGATTTCACATTATATTCTGCATTTAACGGAGAGCCAGTGTGGAGGAAAAGCTAAAACTGGAAAAATATAAAGGAATAAAGGAAACTGCTTTATGTATGAATTAAAAGACAAATCCTGATCAACAATAACTCCAAGGTTCCTCATAGTGGTAATGGATGCCTGAGTATTGCTGTTAAGAAACTACATGGCTGAAGTGTTTGGGTCCAAACACAATAAGTTCAGTTTTGTCCAATTAAAAAACTTAAAGTTAAAAGTTATCTGAGTCTGTATGCCTTAAAAACATGCATGGAGTCTAAGAAACTGATTTACTGGTTGCATTAATGACAGTGACAGGCATAGCAGGAGATCATCAAATAAAGGTTAATAAGTACAAATACAGTTTTATGCAATGAAAGTGTATATCTAAATTAACAATCACTGGTCCAAGTACAGAAGCCTGCAGAACTCTGTCTTTCTGGTGTGGAAGATACATTCTTTACATACACAATTTATAAGATAAATGAGTCACTGGCCATGGTAATGTAATTCCCTTATCCCTACTAATATATTCAAGGCTCCATAATCTAATGTTGCTATCATATCAAATAAAAGATTTAGATCTAACTGGACAAGTATATATACCAAGTAGAAAAAGAAAACTCTATTATCTGAGGCCATGAGAAGACTGTTGGCAATCTTCACCAGTGCTGTCTCTGCGCTATGACGTGCTATGAATTCTGGGTGACACTCTTCAAACAGATCATTTCTGTGCAAATGGTCACACAGTTGTTCTGCAACATTTTTTCAGAATTTTTAGCATTCAGAACATCTGAGAGCAGCAATTTCTCCTTTTTCGGCCAGTGATCGATGCAGTATTATCGCACCAACACCTCTCTGACAATTGTCTATTCAAGCTCTGAGGTGAATGGTAAAAAAAAAAAAAAAAAAAAAAAAAAAAAAAAGCATGCAGGTACCCTGAGTGTGCTTTCCTCTCTGTGTCTCAGTCTCTCCATCTCTCCCGCTTCCCCTTCGGATACATGTAGGTGTTGGGACTACAGTCCATGAGTCAAGATAACCGAGCCTGACAGGTGCTTCTCCCCATTATTCAAATAGATTCTTCACTGTGAAAGGGAGCAATAGATGAAGTACTCTCATGTGCCTCGCTCTATAAGTTAGCTGCTGCACATACAGTGTGCAGTCTGAGTGTATTTTGCATCATATGTGTGTAGTTTGATGTGCACTCACTGTCCCCCCCTCCCCGAGCACTGATGGTTACATTACAGTGACATTTATAATGAAATATCGCCCTCTTATCGTCTGTATACCATCACATTTTTCCCCATAAGCTGGGGCTATTGATCTAAATATCACATTCATCCTGCTTAGCACCAAAGCTCTGGACCTTGCACGCAACAGTTCCCAAACAACAGGAGATAAATGAATGTCCATTAAGGAGGTTAGCTGGGCCTGTTTGAGGACCCAACCTGGCCAAATTGGATTCTAATAGATGTCCTTGATAGTGTAATCACTTTGACCCCCCCTCCCCTCCCCTCCACAGCCTCCATAGTGATTCGCCAGTCAGACAGGCATTCAGACAGCAGGGATTTGAGGTTAAAAAAAAAATAAAAACGCTATTCGGATCAGTCAGCATCATTGTGCGTATGTGTGTTTTTGTGATGGAGGGAACACATGGTTTTCAGTGTGAAGGTGGCAAATGATGATGCATTATTAGGACCCTCGTGGATTATTGATATCACCGTAGCAGGTGGTGCCCGCGGGCAGCGAGCTTGCTGAAACGTATTGCTCACACTCAGAGTTGTGAGAATAATACGCGTTTCTTTCGGAATTAATCAGAGAGATCAAGCTATAGTCAGCCTTGTTAGCTTAGCTTATCTTAAGATAAGTACTCCAACAGATGGTAAAGACATGAAAAACATGGCACTTGGCAGTTTTAAAGGGGGTGGCGAGCAGAATTCTGCATTCAGATAGACTGAATACATATAGTTCCAGTCAAAGAGGCTGTGGCTGGCTGTCACTTCTTATTTAACTTTGAAAATAGGGAGTTTTATATCTATTCACGGTTTAACCAGCTCATTATGAGTCTATATGCAGGTGAGTTGGCCTTGTCTTAGCAAATCCATTTTGGATAAAACTTTATCAACCCACATTGGTATGATAGTTCACATAAAGAATAATCTTCTGCACTATTAGTTTCATTATATAAGCTGCTTCAGCTCCAATACAGAGAACATGTTTGTAAGATGCTGAAATTGACTTTTTGTTATTTTCAGCCTGGACATGGACAAAATCCACACCTTGTGGTAGAGGTGGGCGATACTGGGAATTTTGGTATCGATCCGATACCAAGTATATACTGGGCCAGTATTGCCGATACCGATACCAATACCGATACTTTTTCATATTAAGCTTGATCTATCATGAAACTGCTGACTTTTTGGTGTTTTTGTGATTTTTGGATTATTTTATTAAAACCTAGGATAGAATTTCGGCAAACTTTCGGCAAAAGGAATATTTACACAAAAATGTTAATTGTGATAAAAAAGTATTTTGCTCTCACCTATAAACATTTTTGTGTAAATATTCCTTGGAGTTGAATTGTTCTGTTTATAATGTCCAACTATTATATCTTTCAATACTTGTGTAATTTTGTTTGCACTGTGTGCCCTTTCCCATTGCTTTAAATCTATAAATGTCTCTATTGTGGGATAAATAAAGGATTATCTAATGTTATTTTATCTTAAATAACACCTTTCAATGGGATACATGACATGTACTGGGTTATTTCGAGGTCTTAATTATATTTTTTTGAGTTGGCTCCAATAACATGTGACTTAAGTAACATGTACTTTGAAAGTTAATATAATTTGATGCTGAAGATGACCACTCTGATCTACCTGGATACTCTCTGCTGGACTGAAAGGCATCTGAAAGGCAACATCAAAAGACGAGACGAGAAAAAAAAGCGAGAGAAAAAAAAGCTTGAGTATCGATCTTTTTACACGAGTATCATTCGATATCAATACCAGCGATGGTATCGATATTATCGATATTTGGATCGATCTGCCCACCTCTACCTTGTGGAACGTCCTCGTGAAAGTAGGTTGTCATTTATTTGCAGTTCAAGTATGAGCTGTGATCAAGCTGAAGGCTAACAAACCATTTCTGCTGCATCTCTGGTCAGTGAAGACTTGCCTCTAGCTGTAAAGTTGGGATCATGCAGGGAAAAGTCAGCTAAGGATCAAATTCCACACCGAACAGCCAACCGTTGGAGCAGACAGAGAGGCCATGAGGCCACTGATCTATCAAAAATGTAGGACAGAAAAATCCCCAGAACTGAAAAAGAGCACCATGTTTTCCTTAGTAAAGCCGGACTTTGTGGCTTAGTGACTGGGAATAATTGCTATTTATTATAAAGACAGATACAAAATTAAATGTAGAAAAAAAATAGGAGAGGTGAGATAATGGAGAAGAAAAAGGGCTTTTGAAGAAAAGAAATTACTGAATCTTCCCTCTGCGTGATGAATATTGCTCCGAAACCAGTGTGGTGCAGGAGAAAAGTTCTTCATCCAAGATTTATTTTGTAGCATAGCATATGTAATACATTGTTAATATTACAACAGTTCTTGCTGATCACAGAACAAGTAGCCGGGGTGTTATTAAAGTAAACCAGAGACACGAATATATTATCAAAGAATTATAATTCATTTATTACCCTTTTTTTAGTACTGAGGAAGGAAGAGTAGAAAAACCGTGTGTGGGAAAGCAAGAACATTTGAGGCATTGTTGAGTTTGATTTAAGTAATATATTTGTGGAAAAATTCCTTTACTTGTCATTCTGTTAAAACATTTTAAGGGACACATCAGTTTGGGCAGACTGAGTTCACAACCTCATGAATATTTCTGTCTGCTTTAGCTTTTTCTCTTTCTTTTTTTCTCATGGGGCAGATCCCTCTGTCATCGTCATCATTGCTGCATGTTTCACTGAGCAGTTGTTAATTAGAGAGAGAGCGATTACTCTTCCCATCACGGCTCTGTTTTAATTAGCCTCTGAGACCTAGTTAAGGTGTCACAAGATGATATTTTGATAATCAAACCCCTGGATGGACCGCGTGAAGATGGTCAGTATGACACACTTATTAGTGACACGACTCCAAACAAAAGCTTCACATCAGAAGAAGAAATCATACGAAGAAAATCATTGATCAGTTTGAACCAAATCAAGATTTTATGACAAGATTAGTGATGTACCTTGATCTCACTAAAACTTGTTTTCAATTCTGAAAAATAAACTGTTAATTTCTTCATTGTGAGTTTAACTTTTTTTCTTTTTACTAAGTCAAAATGTTTGTATTTATAACATAATAAGGTGGTTTGGTTGATAATGTTTGCAGTCTAGATGTATGAGCAGCTGTAAATGAAGCAGTAATTTTCACTGTGGTGATTTATAAAAGGTTTATTTTAACTAGCGGGTAAGCTGGAGTCTCTAATCTCTCCAGTCCGGTTATTGTGTCAGTCGCTCTTTCTCTTTTTTTTTTTCTTCACTTTATCCAGGTCAGAGTCTCAGCGACAACAGGGCAACCAGAGTGGCCCAGATGTTGTTTCAGCCCTGTAGATCTATTCAAAGTAACAAATGGCCTCAATTTTACAACAGATGGTGGGGATTGTTTCATATGAGTCTTCTGAGGTCTTAGTTCCTGATCTGATAATGTTCGCCATGCAGTTGTGATTCACTTTCTCTGTCAGTTGGCTTTTAACTGTCAGTCTTAGTTTTTGCCTTTGTTAATATAGGTGTCTTTTCAGAATACATGGGGACGACTGTCAAACGTATAATATGAAGGCAATGATAGCTCTCTTGATAAATATAACATAATACACTGATTGTGAGACTGACCTTACTAAGAAAGGTACATTTAAGGTGTAACTGTAATGGTTATATCAAGGAAAAGTCAGCGTAGAATGTTCTGATATATATGTCTATATAATCTTGATTTCAAAAAAAAAACATTATCAAATGAAAGTAAGATATTTTAGGACACCTTTGATTTGAGCAAGTGCTGAATGTCTCAGATTCAGTTGTAAATAAACTTCTTTCTGAACATCCTCCAGAAATCTCAGCATTCTTTCATTCTTCACAAGAAGAAGAGAAGGTCATTGAAGCTTTTCTACTCGTCTCCCTCTAGTCTTGCCTCAGTCAAAAAGTCACTCTTGAGCCCCGAGCTATTCCGCAGTGCAACAGTGCAACGGCGAGGATTTGAATTGGTGCCAAAGAAAGAGACTTCACATAGCTCCAGATTTAGCTTCCTTCCACTGGTTGCAAAAACTTATGTTTAAACTTGGTTTGATGGGAAGATGTACTGACTTCTTGTCTTGTAAAATGTCAAATGTTTAGTCAAGAACCTCCCAGGCTGAGAATAACCTCCTTAGTCTAGACACATATAATAAATGAATGCTCTGCCTAAAATATGCAGATTTTACTTTGATGCTACTGTTTTTAATCCTGCATCCTACAGGATTAATCCTTTTAATCCTAAATTTTCTACAGAATGCTGATTTTACTCTATATTTGATTATACAGATGTCTTATTTGAATTATTTGTTCATTTTTTACTCCTTTAATCTTTTTTAATGTTTATTTTACAGCATTATTCTGGTTTTTTGTTTTGTTTTGTTTTCCCCCTGTAACCAGTTTTTTAGATTATTATAAGGTATCAAAAACAAACATCAATAGCAAGATTTGCATAATAAGCAGACCGTTGTTTGTGCATCACGAGAATGAATAAGATGACTCACCTTTTGAACTTTTGTTTCAAACCTTCACATGATGACTGCATGATGAGGGGGCTCTAGATAATAACATATAGGTTTTGGGTGATTGGCTTGAATGGATTCACGTGGGTGCATATTATCTCATCTGAGCATAGATGCCTCTTCACTCTTACAACATCAGCCCCACTATCAGAATGTCAGACCAAGACAAGCATGTGTTGCATATGATGAAAATGACATGTTTAGCATAAGCTATTGTTTAGCAACAGCCTACTAGAAACAGCAGCTGGTTCCATTAGTAGTAAAAAAAAAAAGTTAAATGTAATGATGGCTGGTGGTTATAGAGACTATAAGGTCGGAGAAGTGCTGATGCTTCAAATTTTAACTCAATTTATGCACGTTTGTGCCCTGAAAAAAGTTTCAGAACCTTGGACAGCACCCTGGAATCAGGCTTGCTGTGACTAAGTACATAATGTGTCGCTGTCCATGGTACCTGTATGTGTCTCTGTCCATGGTACCTCTGTGTCCTTCTAATGCAGGATCTGTGCTAAAATAGCTAAAATTTCACAACAAAACATGCCAGATTTTCACCCTGTGCTCTCATAACACAACTCTTTAAATAGTAAAGGTTATTAAAATGCCTAGATTAACCAGTTCTGAGGGCATGAACATCCTTCGTCTAGACTGCGTCTGTGTGCACTGTCAGCTCCCAAAGGCTGAACAGGTCACACAAAATGAATACACAGCATGTATATTCACGATTATGCACATTTGTGTAAAAATCCTCAAGGTGAACACGTTTTTTTTTTTTGTGTGCCCGTATGATTCATGCCTTCTTCTCTATATTCCAGCACACAAGCACTGATAGATTAGATAATAGATCTCTGTCTAACGATGAAGAATTACAGATTTTCATTGTCGGTAATTTGGCTTGAGTGGTTATTTCCCCCGTTGTCTCTACAAATGCAATGATCTCCCTCACCCCCGCCCACCACCCCCACCGCGCTGAGTACTCTGTAGAAGGCGGGTCAGACCGTCAGTGCCGGAGAGATCCGAGGGCCCATCAGCAGTTGCGCTGAGTGAGCCGAGCTGAGAGATGCGCGTCCACGGAGCCGGATGAAGTAGGAGCGTCGCTTTTTTCCTTCCACTGCGCCTCGCTTGTAATAACCACCTCATCACTTGCATCTGCATACCATCGCCTCAGGCGTGCTGTAACTGAAAATACCCTGGCTTCCGAATGGAATATTACTCTGGATTATTATAATTTATTATATTTACACTCGGACTTTATCTGTCTCTTTAAACGAAAAGGTAGGAACACAATAAAGCTGGGCTTTCCTTGTGCGTGTGTGTTCTGAACTCTCGTGCACTTGAGTTGTTTTGCCAAAAATGATTGCATTCCTTAAATTTCATTTGGAAATTGCACTGAGTTGAGGATGTGATGGGGATTTAAGCGTTGATGGATGAGTAGTTTGAAAGCTTTCAACCGCAGTTTAACGTCCAAATGAACGTGTGTCTTGAAGGAAAATCATCCCGAGACCACGTTGACGTATTTGAATTGAATTTGTAACAAATGCCTTTGTGGTGGATGAGTGAAAAGCGGCGGGACTGAAAGTTTCAGCCGACTGAATTGCCGCCGTCAGCGCGCTCGCATAACGTCGCAAAACACCAAAGCAGAAACTGTCAGAACTACTTACGATTTACAAATGGTCTCTTGCCAACATATTCGCGAGTGCCGTTCAATATTTGCTTCTTATTTCATGAGCCGATGGCTCGTTGATCCTTGAGCAGCAGTCAGACTGCCACCATGCGAGGAGACGCGGGAAAGCGCTGGATGCGTTTGGAAGCTGCGTTCATCTTTGCAGGGTTGGAGGTTGGATTTCTGAGGTTTCTTCTTTTTCTTTAATGGCAGAAATGTTAAGACAATGTCCCATTTAATGAACAAAATCGCGGGGCTTTTGCACTGTGAAAGCATGCAGAATCGATACACACTTTGCTTTTCCGCTGAGCGTCATAATTGTATTTAATTCTGTGCATGAAGTTGTGTTTCCTGCAGAACTCACAGTGACCTCGTGTCCATTTTTTAATTTTTCTATCCCGTTAAAATCTGGGCCTACTCAAACATATTTTAGGTATTTTACTTTCCGATTTGTTCAAAAATAACTGGACTATTTTAGGGCATTGCATAGATAATCCGGGATACTCGAAGGGGGAAAAAAAAAAATCAATTTTAACGTTTCCTTTCATTTCTTGATAATTGAAAATGCAAATGTTGCAGGTAAAGGTTGTAAAGTTGTCTAACCTAATTACCTAAAGGCTTTTTTTCACCTTGAGAAACCACCGGAGCCGCATTTGTGTGGTTAATTGATTTTAGGATTGAGCAAGAGAAGCAGACTTCCTTACTGGATAGAAATGATGAGGTTATACTGATTTTTGTTTATTATTACCTTAAAAAAAAAAAAAAAAAAAAAAAAAAAAAAAAACTCCACAGTGCTCCTTACTTTGTCTAAACAGCAGAGGTATATAGTTGTGGGCTTGACTCTGGTCTGCTGTGATTGATGTCGGATTAAATCGTTCCTCAGGGCTGGAGCTCGTGATGGACAGGACGCACAGCCAGGGGATGGGGGGGGTGGGGGTGGGGTGGGGGGGGGGGGGGGGGGTCTCCTGCGCCTGATGGGGGCTCGACCGCATTAGAAAACATGTCAATAAATCTGCAACATCGGAGTTGGACGCATCAATGCATCATTTATGACCAGTCTGTGACGATGCCCATGCAGGTTATCTCGTATCCTGCGCTGTTTAATAATTCATCGTGTATATCCCGGAACATATGTTCCCATATCAGCAGAGGGATGGCGGGACAAGTCAACTGACGTGGAGGTCTGTCGACGTCAAGGTGTTTTGTGAAAGACACAACATGCGCGATTTTTATTGATTTTCTTTTTTATTGACGGTGTAAAATAATGTTTTTGTTTGCCCTAGGAAAACTTTACACTCGCCAGCCTGACTGCTTTGCATGTTTTCAGGCGTGAGGTTAGCTGAAGGACACGTCTAACAAGTATACTCTAACATTTCAGTAAAAAGTTGACGTCACTACGTAAAGGTTCGTTCGTCTAACTGTTGGGAGTGGGCAATACCAGTGATTTCTGTTTCGATACGATTCAAAGTAATATATTGATACCGATATTTTTAAAAGTCTTGTTGTGTGCACAAGAAGATTGGTCTTTTGTAATTTCATGTTGAAGTTCCATGAAAAATTCACATAAATGTCTACTTTTAAGACATTAGTTGGTCTATTGAAAAAAAAAAATCAAACGTTTCTCTTTTGGTTTTCTTTCTAATTTTCTTTTCTTTTTAACAAAAATTAGATTTAAAAAAAGTTGATGGACAAGTGAATCACAGAAAGTTTACTTTCTCTCTCTATTAAACTTTCTATTACAACTGCTGTTGTAATGCAACTAGACTGAGTAAAAGTAAGGACAAGTAGTTCCTGTTCAAGCTAAATATATATAAAAAAGAGCAAAAATACCATGAAATTAAATTATTGATTTGAAGATGTAAAAAGATGACACAGATTCATTTCTAACATGAGGATAAATCCTTAAAACTGAACCATCAACATCAAAATATTGATATTTTGGTATTGATCTGTGCTGCGAGTGGACTGGCGACCGGTCCACGGTGTATCCCTGCTTTTTAGCCTGAAGAGAGCTGGGTGTCTCCCTGTGACTCTACAGAGGAATAAGCGGGTAAAAATGATGGATGGATGGATGGTATCGATCCACCCATCCCTAGTTAACATCACAACCTGGAGGCTTGCTAACAGGCATTTGAACATTAACTGGCTTTCAGTTTATAAACGTCTAAAGTCGTCTTGGAGTGTAACTGGATGTGAAAAAATCTATTTTCTTTGCCATTACGTTGCAAAGTTTCCTTATTGCTTTAGTTAAAGGATAGGGAGCATTAGCATTGTTAGCATTCACTATAAATCCATGAGCCCTCAGGGACACCGGATACCTCACTTAGTCAATACACTCTATAAGTCATGTTAATTGAATAGAGGCCGGGCCAATTATAATCGTGAGCTGGCATCTCACATTTCATGAGCATATGGGTTCTGCTTATTCAATGGACGCGGGACCCAACACGCCTTCTATAAACAATCCATGCTTTCAAGTTGGCGCTTCGGGGTTATTTCACCATACAGAACCTTTTAACCTCCCTGCCGTCTCACACCAGTCTTTTTTAAAACAAAGATAATCATTCAGCTTGGCAACGCAGATACACACATACGCAGTCCTGCACTGGAACACACACACGAGCACACACAGTGCATTAGCATAGGTATCGGTTACTAGAATTCAATAGCTCGCCTGCTGCAGCAAGATTAACTATTCAGGGCAGGTGGTTAAAGGGCCTATTGTGTTCCATGGTTCTGTGCTGCTGTCATGGTTGGACAATGCATCTGTCTGGTGGGGGACCGTGCTGCCAAAACAATTGCAAGGGCAAAAGGGCTGGAAGAGTACACACGTATATAAAGTTTCCCCCATAGAAATTATTTGTAGCGCCGCTAAGCAAATTTAAACAGAACTGTACGTGTACAGGTGTGGCATGCAAAGAGACAGGCACGGTCATTAATATTCCATTACTGCCGCCTGTGGGACTCGGTGGTAGAAATAATTCTAAAATCTGTTTCGCTGGATGAAATTAAAAGAATGTTATTAACGGTGGGATTCGAATGTGAAGTGGGGCAGTCCTAACATCTTTCTGAATTGCTGTTTATGATTGTAATCTACCAAAGACATGCAAATGAGAGCGGGAGAGGTAGACTTTGGGTGGATAATTACTCATATTAATCAGGATCCCAGCAGGCCTTTGCAGATAGCAGCCTAATGTTCAGGTTTAGTTCACCTCAATGGGTTTTCAGTCGTCATGAAATCAACAATCGCACTCTACTGGTCTTTTTGAATTTGCATAAAATATCTCAGGTGTTCCGCTCTTGTTTGGGAATCTGCCCGTTAAATTCTTCTTTTTCATTATTTGAGTGGACCTTGACGTAAAAGGAGTTCTTGGCAGAAATGATAGCCTACATAAAAAGCTTGTGAAACCTTAATGAATGTTTATTAGCTTCTTGTTTTGGATGGCATTCAGAGGCCACGAGGAGAGCCAGATCTGCATTCTTTCTGTTTTATCTGAACCCATTGGGATGATTTGCTTAACTTCTATTATGTCTCCCCTGAATATCATTTTATTATGAACTGACTTTGTTACCCAAACATTATGTTACTAATCTAACTGTCCTTAGAGTTGAATCAAAACTCTCCACCAGTGATAAGATGCATGTTATTATTTTGTCTGTTTTGTTTTTTCATCTTTTAGTCATTGATTAGCATCAAATATCTAAATAGTCAATGCTTTATTTTTATTTTATTTTGCCTGTTAACACAGATAACCAGTGATTTCTCCTTAGAATTAACACATTTATTACTTTTGTTCCGTGCAGGTCTGTCCAAAGTGCACCTGAAGCCGAGTGTAAAACCATGGGGGACGGAAATGGACCAGCCATGATCGTAACATGCTTCAATCCTGGAAGTCGCCTCAAAGAAAAATCCCAAGATGCATCTCTGGATCACTGACATAACACCCCAAGGGTCACATTTATCACCGCACTTTTCACTTTTCCACTCTGTTTGGAAACTGGATATTTATCTGCGTATCTCTCCGTAGATTTGGTTCGAGATATTAGATTCTATCCATTTTTGGCATAAAACCTGCCTTTGAAACAACAAAAACAACAGGATAATCTAAGATTCAGCAGATAAATCCTGGGGTTAAACTGAAGTCAAATGTTTTTCATCACTTTGAGGATCTCGGCCCAGTTCTAGCCCTGCTTTGTCGTGCCCCATAAATCCGTAAGATGAATCCCAACAGCCTACCTGGGCATGTTCTTATGCTGCTAAGTACAGTGCTGGGCCTGAGCGCAGGCCTGGAGTTTACTGGCTCGGAGGGCCAGTGGGCTCGCTACCTGCGCTGGGACGCCAGCTCCATAAGTGACCTGACCTTTCGGTTCAAGACCTCACAGTCGGAGGGCCTGCTGCTCTACTTCGACGACGGCGGATACTGCGACTTCTTGCTCCTCGCGGTTTCCGAGGGCAAGCTGCAGCTTCGCGTGAGCATCGACTGCGCCGAGACCACCATCTACTCCGACAGGATGGTCAACGACAGCCGCTGGCACTTCGCCGCCGTCAACAGGCAGAATCTGTGGACCGGCCTGGCCGTGGACGGCCAGACCGAGGCGGGAGAGGTGCGACCCCAGCGGCAGTTCATGAATATCGTCAGCAACCTGTTTTTGGGAGGACTTCCGGGGGACATCCGCCCGTCCGCCATCACCTTGCCCTCTGTCCGTGAGATACCGCCGTTCAAAGGGATTATCACCCACCTCAGTTACGGGAGTAAGCTGCCCACGTTGATCAACAGCCAGAAAGTACGTTTGGAGATGATGGGCCTCTGCACGGAAAACCCCTGCGAGAATGGCGGGATATGCTCGCTGGCAGACGGGGAAACCTACTGTGACTGCTCCAAAACTGGATATGTAGGTCGATACTGCACTGAAGGTAAGGGCTCCGGAGCTTTCTGTGTCAAGCTCTTAATATTGATTACAGCATTTAAAAAAAAAATGCCTCCCATTCAAATATAGAGCTGACCTCACATCAGGCTTGTCTTTTCCAGGGTGTACAGTATTTAACTTAATCTTTACCTATTAGTTTTTCACAGACATGTATTTTATATTGTATTGTTGGTATGGCTCTAACATTACGATTTCCATAACCGTGTTGCTATTCCCACTTCACCTAATGCAATTATTTGTGCCACACCAAACTTCATTTAGGAATTGTTTTTTTTTTTTTTTTAAATGAGCATTGATTGCAATCCAGCATTTACACAATCTGTAACTTACATGAAGAGGGAGCAGCTGCCCTCCCATGGGTTTTAAAGATTTATTGCTGCTTCCTCGCAGGACATGGAAAATAGATATTTCTTCGTGGGCTGTTGCTCACGCGGCTTAGCGACTTTTCATATTTCATGTGGGGGGTTAAATTGCAGGTGATGTGCTCAGCATTTCCTCTCCCTTCACAGTTATTACATCTGACGAGGCAGTGGTGAATACAGTATTAGCTGATGTGACTGAAATTTACGACACTGAGTTCTCTTTCTTTCATTAAATGTATTTAGATTTTGCAAAGTGCTGCAGGGAGCTGAAGGTACACACAAAGTTTGGATGAGAAACAACTTCATCTGCTCTTCCTCTGCTTTTGTGCCAAGGCCATCTCTTCTTTGAGGAGTGTAATGAGATGCTGCTCGTGTTCGATATCCTGCTCTCTTCTATCCCCACACCTTCAAAGCTATTGACATAAAAAGCTTGTGTATCCTCTGAAGTGGCCCAACACTGGAGTCCGTTTCTAAAGTCGCCACTGATCTATCGCTCCTTTTCCAAGGAATATTTATTCCATGAAACCATTTTTTTTTCTGTATGACACCACTTCTGTTTGTGATTGCTGATTCAAGGAGATAAAAACAAAAAAAAACTATTGTTTCCTCTTTTTATTCAGTATTGGTCATAAAGCTTCCAGATTCATATTTCAACCAGTTCTCCACTATAACCTTGCAGATTTAATTTCTACTTTCATGTATATGGATTGTAGAAGATATCTTTGTGTGAACAGACCCATGTCAGATTCCTCTGCTGCTGACCGGCTCCCTGCCTGCCTAGAATCAGACCGACGGGGCTCAGAGATCACTTCATTTGGCCAAAAAATCAAGGGAATGCTCACTGAATACCAAATCAACCCACTGCAAGCTTTTTGAAACTGTATCTAATATAATTTCTCCTCTTTTTAACATGCATTTAAAATATGGATTTTACAATTTCCATGGAATTTGATTCCTTAATATGTCCTCATGTTTTCTGCTCAAACGGAGCCGTTCGGAGCTTAAATCTCGAGTGCCGGCCCGTGGCGTTGTTCGGGAGGGCACGCGATGTGCTGGTTGCCGAGCAGCCGAGCGGACTGAGTGGACTTGACCCCCTTTTTGCTTCATCCCATTTGTGTAATGCCTGTGTTGGAGAGTCAATAGAGAAGGAGTAGGTGGTCCATTTGTCTGAGGGCTGATGTGGGAACTATGACAGCTCGATGCTAAAACAACTGAGGTTGAGCGAGAGGACACTTGCAACTCAACCAAAACAGCCTAAACTTAAAAATAGATTGTCATCCTGCAACCTCAGGCCCGACGACATGTGACACGTAAATCCTCTACTGGCCTGATGTACCCTAATTCATCCCAGGAGGTCAGCTGTCGGACAAGAACCACCCCCTGTTGTTGTCCTCCCCCCCCCTTCTGCGGTTTTGAGATACATTTGTTCAGACATGCATCCTCATCCTCCTCTGTTTTTAAGGAGTGCAGTCATGTCAGCTCTCCGGCTGATCCGTTTTCTGCTTCCCCATTAACTGATGTGCCTGATTGTTGATTATTCCACAGAGGCTGGGAACCATAATTAGGAGGATAATGAGAACAGAGACGGCTAATTTGCCTGGAAAATGCCAACACAAAAACACCACGGTCAATTCAGACTCTGCCGGCAAATAAGGCCATTTTTTTTTTTTTTTTTTTAAATATGTTCACAAGTGGCAAATGACTTGTTGTTCAAGTAACGCTCGAGCACGTACGGTGTTTTCTGGGCATGCTCGGAGCAAAACTTTTACCATGTGGTTGCAGGTACGCGCCGTGTGAACAACTGCCTCGCGCACCTGTTCCTGTCAGTACGTTGTGATTGCTCTGTACATTAATGAGCAAGAAAAGCAATCTGTCAAACTTGTGAATATTTATACGTTACATTAAAATGCACTGCGGCCCGCGCCGCGGCGGCGCGCGCTCAAACACAGTCAAATTTGCAGGCGTACACACAATCGCACACATTAACGCGGACAAGGCCCTTGAGCTGCTCGTTAAAATGGGCAGATGGCTGACTGAGTGGACTGGGCCTTGAAAGCATTATGCCAGCCGTCCTCCTAATGGTAGCCCCCTGGCCTGGAACGGGAAATACAAGGAGCGAGCTGAATTAGCATGTGAGAGAAGGAATGAGGGGATGGGAAGGGGAAACAGGGTGAAGCCTGTTTGCACCATTTGCACTGAAAAACTTCCACATCCAGGCCCAGTTCTGCTCTTTCTTTTAGCGAGCAGAGTTAGCTCTCTGCTGAAGCATCATTATTTCAGGAGAAACTTCCTTTTAGCTCCTGCAGTCCGACCCAAACCACTAAGCCTGGCCGTGAAACAAACTGTCAGTCTGTTATCCCACGTTGGGCCAGGAAATCTTGGTGCGACTGGAGTTAGATGGATTTTGGAGGCAAATCCGCTGCTTTTTCTGTGATTCGCCTTGTCATCGATAACTCTTTACAGTTCCTCTTTTTTTTTTTTTGTAGAATCAAACTTCAAGGAGAAATATTATATTTTTTATTTTTAAGAGTTGAAACACTTTCTCGAGGTCTTAATAAAATGTCTGTGACATGCTTTTTCTAAAGTAACAGGTAGAAAGTACAGTCCTTCTTTGCTATGTTCTTAAAGTGCTTTTTTTCAGGTAGAGTCAGCTAGTGTGCCTCTTTTCAGATCGGTGTTACAGCTTTGTGCTACTCTATTCAGAGATGCAATAAATACTGCAAAAACTAAAGATGGGGGGGGGGGGGGGTCTACTGTCATGTGGGCATATGTGACTTTTTCAGTTGATAGTGACGTCGAATAGAGTGGGCCGATCGATCCAAATAACGATAATATTGATACAAACGCTGGTATTGATATTGAATGATACTCGTATAAAAAGATTGATACTCAAGCTTTTTTTCTCTCCCACAAGCACTGAATTAATTGAAGTCTGTGTGTGATACGCTGTTACTGTGTCCTCCCTCAGTCCAACAGAGAGTATCCAGGTAGATCAGAGTGGTCAATTTCAGCATCAATTCATATTAACTTTCAAAGTACATGTCGTATACTTAAGTCATATACTTATACTTAACATACTTAAGTCGTATGTTATTGGAGGCAACTCAAAAAAACATAATTAATAGCTTTAAATAACCCAGTACATGTCATGTATCCCATCGAAAGGTGTTATCTAAGATAAAATAACATTAGTTAATAATCCTTTATTTATCCCACAATGGGGAAATTTATAGAGTTAAAGCAACAGTAAAGTTCACACAGTGCAAACAAAATTACACAAATATTGAAAGATATAATGTAAGAGGTGAACTAGAAACAAACATTATGAACAGAACAATTTAACTCCAAAGAATATTTACAGAAAAATGTTAATTGTGATAATAAAGTATTTTGCTGTCACCTATAAAGATAGATAGATAAACTTTATTGCAGAATCGATGTCCAAAAAGCACACACAAAAACATAAAAATGCGCCAACATTAATTAAAAAGACAACTGTACCAGTGTCTCCAGAGCTCAGACTGGTAGCGTATAGCACTAAACGTAATATTTGATAGCAGAGTTAGAGTCATTTAGTCTGCCAATAAATTTATACATAAAACATATAAAGTTTGCCAATATTGTATTTTAGGTTTTAACAAAATAATTTGAAGACAAAAATCACAAAAACACCAAAAGGTCAGCAGTTTCATGATAGATTAAGCTTAATATGAAAAAGTATCGGTATTGGTATCGATATTGGTATCGATATCGGTGATACTGGCCCTGTATTTACTTGGTATCGAATTGATACCAAAACTCGCAGTATCGCCCACCTCTAAAGTTGAACATCCGAATAAATATTCTCAAATTAGCCGTGCAAACATCTGCATCACTCATGGTCATTATCTTGACATTGAACTTTATTCCGTTTAATTAATTTAGTCTTGCTGATATTTAGAAACCTCTTAAATGCCTTTGGAATTTCTCATTACAGTGGATAAGCGTAAGGCCAAGGTTGTTAGGAGTTACACTTGATTGTTTAATGACTATGTAACATAATCTCCCGTTTCCTCTTTCAGAACCCCACACTCTGCATCCGAAATGAACAGTTTAAGGCATTGCTAAAAAAAAAGGAAAGAGAAGAAGAAAAGAAACAGGCAGTGACTTGGTGGAAAGCAAGTAATTGAAGACGAGGACAAGCAAATTGTTAAGCAAGTGCTAAAATGGTGCCTTCAGGCTTAGCTTTGGGGATTAATAAACAGACATGGGAAAAAAATGACAGTTACAATAATCTTACTATAAAAAGTAGGTCAGAGAGAAAAAAAAAGAAAAAGAAAGAAGGGAAAAAAAATGGGGCAGGGACTTGCCTGATTTCAGTGCAGAGGGCATTTGCGTTTAGTGCCCGAGCTGAAAATTATGTTCGGATTTGAGTGTTGAAGCTGCTGGTAAAATGGAGCAGGGGATTACGCCCGGACCACATGTCCTCTGCAGCACACTGGCTTGTTCAGAGCGCTGCTCCACGAAGAGGAAAAAGGTTTTTATCTGCACGGGAATCTCAGAAATACGGCTTTAAATGCACTGACATGCACATTTTTGGGGTGCAAGCAAAAAGTATCTGCTTATTTAACGTCAGTGGTTCCACGTCTCTTGTTCTCGAGAGCTGGAACTGCACCGCTGCCCCTCTGCTGGCCACCACCTCCCTTCCCCCCTCTTTCACGCTTCGCCCTTCCCTTTCCTCTGCCAATGTCATCTCTTTCCTTTGTGGGAGGAGAAGTAGCTTCCATTTTAGACTCCTTAAAGGAGAATGGAGAAAATCCAACGTTGCCTTCACGGCAGCTTCTAGAGACTTTGTTCGCCTTCTTTAGAGAGTTCTGATTTCCGTTGAGGTTTTGAAATATTCCATGAAATGGAAAGAGAAACAGGCCAGTCTTAAGATCAAACCACAGGACCGAGCTGAAGTATTGGTTCTGCATATTTAAAACCTATAGTCAAAACTTCCTATGAAGTCCAGCTTCTGTAATTATGGTTTGTTTTATCTTCTATTGTCAGTCCTCAGAGGCACCGATTAGAACCTTCTGGATATTCGTTTTAGACAGAAAATGAGTTTTGAGACTGGAGTGAACATCCAGTACACATGACTGATGCTGAATTCACTGGCATGTGTGACCTGCCATCGTTTTTGGGACTTTCCCTCGGTGAAGACATTTGCCTGCAGCGAGCATCTCCCTCAGTGAGCATTCCTTTGAAAAAAAAAAAAAAAAAAACATCTCAAGAGGTTTGCTAGTTTTTGGGTCTCCAATAACGACTGGGCAGGAAGGTTAAAAGGCAAAAAGGGGGCAACGGGGAGAAACGGCATGGGGTCTGACAGCAAGCACCGTGAGATCCACAAACCTCACATCACCATAAATCCGCCAGAGTTGGGATTTATGTTCCTTTAAGTGTGTGAGCGGATCTGTGTGATACACGATGCAGAATATTCTGTTACGGTGACAATATTCGAAATGTGAAAGAGTTGTTTTCTGCTAGAAAAAAACGCAGATCTGGCTCCCTGAAAGGACGGGACAGATTAAATATTTCAGTGATTCTCTCCACAGGGGGGTTTATTTGGAAGTGGTTTTTAAATCAGGCATGTCAAGGTGCATCCCGGTGCTCCTTACATGGCAGCTCGGTGATTAGAAGTGTGGAACGTTTTGCATGTTAGAGTCACATGCAAACTCAGCCTGTTGTGTGTTAATAATGCAATGCTTCTCTCTGCTTTGTCTCTCTTTTTGTTTTTCTTCTGACAACTCCACAGCAGTCATGAGAAAACCAGGTGAGTCTCAAGCGGAATTAGCATCAACTTTTGCTAAGTTACAAACAGCAAACAGGTCATGGCATATAAGCCTTTAACGTATTAATCTTTGAAAGTCAACAAAGAATTAGTCAGTAATCAGTTGATTGGGTTTATAAAGAGCTTCCACAGATAACTAACACTCAGGGATGGCTTCATTAATAGTGAATTCTGCTTTTCAAATGGAAGCTTTCATGTGCCTTTGAAGAAAGCTTTGATTTTAGCGTGATAGTCATGGTTTGCTATCATGCAAAGCATGCACAGTGACAATACAACTGTTGTATTGGTGTGTTGTTGTTCTCATTTTTCTCTCTCTCTCTGTTCCTTCCTGTTTGATTTTTCTCTTCAAGGCCTCGCACACCTGAAGGCAGAACAAGGTACTCTCCTCTTTCTCTCTCCAGAGCTCTGTTATTTTTCATTCACTCACCCGCTGGCATTGTTTTGGGGTGTACATTTGCACTGTGTGCCTTCGCTACCTGTCCATGCACATTTTTGTGTTGAAAATGTCCGTGCTGCTGCAGCAGCAAAGTGGGTGACGTTTGCGTGTGTGTGCATGTGTGTGCGTGCACGTCGGTGGGGAAGGGTGCACGGCAGCACGGCATGCCCCATATTTCAGTGTCGTCACTTTCTCTTAGCTGTGGCTCCTCAGCCTCGCGTCACGCAGGTTTCTTTGTTGATACACGACTGTGCACCAGCAGATTTGTAGAGACAGAGTCCAGAGTGTGGGTGAGAAGCAGAGAGGCGAGCGGGTGGGAAAGGAAATCGTTGGATTCTGGGGAGACAATTTGGAGAACGAAGAAGACATACGGAGACAAAGTGGAAAAATAAGGAACAAAATGTACCGTGTTAAAACAGACCAAAAACACCACTTCCAGTAATGTGTTTCATGTTTTTCAGTCCTGCAATGGGCAGATACAGTCTGTACTTTAATTTCAGTACCTTATAACTATTGACGTGCAAGGAAAGGAAAATCAAACCTTTATGGTATATGCTGCATATGAGATTGCACACGCTACATTGTGCCCTTTAATGATTATTTCTAAAACCATAATCAAGATTTCACTTTTATTAGTAGCCACGTGTTTAATTGCCCAATCTTTCACAATAATCGATAATTACAAATGTTTGATAATCTAATCAGTGCAAATCCAGAGCAAGTGTGCACAAATGTTCCGTATTAAGTAATTGTAAAGTCTATACAGTAAACCCTCTCACTTGGCGGTTAATGGGGGTTGTGACCCCCTCAACTTATCGAGAAGTTCTACTTTTCCGGAAAAAAAAATTTTGATTCTACCTCTTTCCGTTCCTCCGTAATCAGCAGTAGAATGCGCTGCGCCATCTTTGAAATGAAATGGTGCCTTAATAGAGAGTGGCGATGCTGCATCTGGAGGATCGGAAGACTAACTACAATGTTCAAAACTCTCATATTTATTTTGACGCTCTACCTAGCAACCCCAGTGACACATATTAGACACAATAGACGTATATAGACGTCAATGGCAGTGAAAGAGTTAACTTTAAAGTGGCACTAAATCACTGAAATAAGCAAGTGATATTTGTTACTGATGAACGGAAACACCAAGTGTATCAGCGTTAAACTCGGCTTTGTCTCAAAGAGCAAGAGATGGGAGATGTGGGGACGCGTGTCAGCCAATCAGCGTACAGACAACCGACGCCACAGTAATGCCCATCGTAGCAGCCAATCACAGGCCTCGATTTTTTCAGCTTTTGTTGCTTCGCGAGACTCGTTCCTGATATGATGTGTTTCGCTTCAGCCTCACACGCTTCATTTGATTTTTTTTTCAAATTTCTTTTCATCGGAAATTTTTTTTCCGATGAATATTTTTGAAACCTACGCGATGTACTGAGACCACGATGGCTGAAACTGCGAACTGTGAGGGTTTACTGTAATCAGTCTTTGGAAAAAATAATCCTTTTTTGATCTTTATAAGCTCAGTTGTCATGGAATTGTAGTCTTTCAATGTACTGTTAATACACGTTAATACATAGGTAGCAAAAATTGTTCAGATTTTCTGGCGGGATTCTCGCTGGATGCAGCCTCGTATTTGGGCGTGTTTCTCTGATTTCAGCAATACTCTATTTTGTGTGGAAACTTGGAGCGGTAACTCTCGGTTTTAAACACGCGTGATCCAGTTTCAGTTCAGTCTCCACCCCTGAACGTGAACAGGAGCTTAAACCTGCTGAGCCGTTTTATCAGGTGTGCTGAAATCTAAATAATAAGCAGTCAGTGAATTTTTCTTCTTGCTTCTGAAATTGTCAGAAATGATCTCAGCTCATCTTCTAATTCCCCACCAGCAGAAAATTTTAATTTGAGGAGTGTCCTTTGTGTTTTGCCCATGCATGTTCCTCCATCTTTTTCACCATTTGCATGATTGTCGACGTTTTGCATGCTGATGCCATTTGCCAGTATACCGGATTAATGTAGACTAACCATCGCTTATCCCTACTTTTTCCTGCCTCTCTCTGGGTCTCTGCCTGACGATGACACTCTTCCTACTTTTATCTCAACGGATCCTTTCTCCTCTGCAAAATCTGTAGGTAGAAACAAAGGTACAGCAATCTTCTTTTCCCTCCAGTACCTGCAGAAATGAGCTGTGTACGTGTGCGTGTGTGCGCGCGTGTGTGTATTTGCATCAGGTGTTGAGCGTGCTGCCCCTCTGGTTAGTCGTTTATTATTGTCTCTTCATTAAATGAATTCACATGCTCATCTACAGAATAAATGAAATAAAATAAAATGATGGGGCCTGATGTTTTCCAGCTGCTGAGCCTTTCACATTTGCTGCTGCACAAAGAGATCGGTGAGAACTGAGGAAGTACAGTATCACTTCTGAGCACTAAATGATTTGCTCTCATGAATATTAAATGCTACAAAATGATGGGAGTACATGATGAGAGTAAACGTTGCATTTAGCTATTTAATGTCTTTGCAAACAGCAGATATTAATAATAGATTCTGTGTGTGTGTTTTGTGAGATGATGTACGGGGTTTCTGATGAAGAAACGGTCAGTTTGATCTGCCGTTTGGATTCTTTCAAATCAGGCTTTAATGGCTACTGCTGTGTTTTGCAGTTGTGGGGTTACAGACATTGTTCTTACCAAAACCATGTTTTATAGTAATTTTATGTGCTTAAATAGGAATGTTTTTGACTAGTGGTGCTGGTTTATAGGTAGTTTCTGTTGCTGCACTTGTCTGGGTGGTTTTCATTGCATGAAACAACGAGTCCTTGATTGAAAACCAATCATACAGTCAGTTGAGCAGTTACGCAGCTGCAAACAGCTCTTTTCTTTGCAAAGATACAGAGACAACAATGGCATCCTTAGCAGAGCGAGTTTGTTGGAATCTGGACTTCCCTGTTCGGTGTGCTGGCAGCCAGCCTGACCATAAAAGCACATGAATGCACACGTGGTCTTCCATGTTTTACTCCAGTTAGTAAACCAGCTGTAACATCAAGAAAGCCTTTTAGACAGAACAATCGTATCCGCTCTGGTTTTCTTTAGATAGAGGGATCTGCCGGTTGCTTGACGTGCTCCAAGTCGGGCTTAATTTCAGCTTTAGCTCGACTTGTTTTGCGCTAAGACGACGCTGCTCCGCGCAACACCTTGATGTTTCACATTCACTTTTAAGCAGATGTGCAGAAAAGCAACAGATTTTCACTCATCTCCTTCATGGGCTAAAAGTAATTCTTGTCAGGTTTTATCAACACTGGCTAACTTTACCAGTTTGAATTTTGATGCTTTTTGGCCTGCAAGGGGAAGAGGAAGATGGTCTATTAAAAGAGAGGAGATCTTAAATGTCTTTCTGTGAGCACAACATCATTATCAGGCATTTGGCTTGTGTTCAGAATCACCTCTATGTACTTCCACGTAGGGAACTATGTAATGAACTGTTTTCATTGGGTCATTGCTGCCACACAGATCAATATAGATGCTACTGGCTAATGTAGTGACCATCTGTTGTACAGCAGTTTTTGTGATGCATTGTGGGACGACAAAATGGCAATCATGTAGTGTACTGTGTAGTGTGTAGGGAGTGATTATCTACACAGCCTTAGGGTAAACCTGGATGCTGCACAAAGTTAGCGCCCTCACCAGATACCGTCATAATTTTATATGGAAAGGATGGAGGCAGGGCGGTGCTTTTTGACTACTTCCTCGTCCACGAGTAACAACTGGAGCTGATCCTCGAGCGTGGCGCAGTGGCTCCTCAGGATAGATTTGTAGCACTGAGCGAACTTATCCTTTGCTGATCCTTGAACGCTAACTTAGAACATATTAATAGTCATGTTAAATCAGTTGACAGTTCAGTTGGTGCTCTAGTTCTTCACACTCGGTGTGTTCAGACAGTACGCTTTCACTTTTCACATCGAATGATCTGTTTTCCATAGAAATTTCATCCTGCTCGACGTTGCTTTGGAGGCTGGTGGGCAAAATCGCTCGCAACCATCCGTTCAATCCAATCCGTAACCCCAAACTGGCCTGATATCCAAAAGTAACATATACGACAGTTTTACACTTGTCCGAGGGCCATTAGAGTCAGACCTCCCTCAACCGTGTGATTGGCGTGCATTCACTCTACACCAAAAAGAGAATTATCACATGTATTAGAAAAGGCCATTGAGGTGTCTGCCAGTCAGCCTGCAGTGAGCAGAGTCACACAGGTGTTCACCTGTCAGTACTGTTACATAACAGAACAGCAAGGATCCAGGTTTAATACAAGGCTGTGATCCTTTTGTACTTTGTGTCCATGGCAGTTTGATTCAGGTGATCCAGCTTTCACCAGCTGTTCAAGGGCGTGCAGATCAGATGGACTGTACTGGGACTCAGTGGTGAAAATGTTAAACGGTAGCGTGTTTCTGTATTAACCTCGCAGTGATCCTTGAACATGCAGAATATGAATGAACATCACGTCCTCTGCCGTGCTTGTTTGACCAAATCTCACTTAAAACATGCTTTTTTTTATGGTGAAATACTAGACTGCGACGTTTAAACGGACGACGAACAGGCTGTGATCTGTATTCAGAGGGCACATTAAGTGGGAGTCGGGAAATAGAAGCTGGAGGGTCGACCTGAGAGAGTGGGAGAGGAGGGTGCAGGGAAAAGGGAGAGAGAAACGATGATTGGAAAGATGATCCTCTGATGACGAGGCCGGGCAAGCGCGTCAGTGCTGTGAGGCCATATTTTTGAAAAAAAAAAAAAAAAAAAAAAAAAAGATGTTCAGGGCACCTTGACAACCCTTTTCTCAGATCTGGGTCAATACTGCATGATGGCTATAAGCAATTCATGGCGAATGTTTTAGTCCCTTGAAATCAAAGAGGACTCGATTGTTCTTGGCCCCGGATGCATAATTTTTTGATGTGTAGCTTTGACGATATTGCGAGCTTTGGCAGTGGACCAGGGACTTTGCTCCACTTAGCTACGTTGCTCCAGTTAGCAGCACACTGCATTTTTAGCCTGCAGATATTTAAAGATTTAATAGCTGCTTTTTGCTTTTTTATTTTTTTGTTACTACCAAACTCATAAAAATGCGTGTTTCGGATGTTCAAATAGCAGTTTCTCATAAGTGCAAATTCTGCAACTTCATATTCTGCATTTGGCTTCATCGAGCTGAGAACAATGAAACTGAAAATGGGGCACACAAGTGAAATACATGCAGTGAGTCCACGTACCGGCTAACAGGCCTTTTACAGCTGACATTCCTAATGTGGTTGTGTTTCTGTGTCATTCAGTTAGTGAGATCTTATCATAACGGCACTGGATTACATTACACCCAGCGGTTCACTTAATCACCTGTGGACAATTGTACACTACCAGCTTCGTGTCGCCTCAGTGTTCCTGAGCCACGTCTCTCCCAGACAGGGACACTGTGGCATCTTCAACACAAACCGTGACTTCATTCTTTTAAATCATTTTGACACTTCAACCTAACCAGCTGACGGGCCTGATAATTCTCACACCTTTTCAGTTTTACAAGTCCATGATAAGAAAAAAAAAAAGAAACCTGTGAGACAATACATGTCGGTGGATTCTAAAAAGACCAGGCTTTAAAAAAAAAAAAAAGAGTACTCAGCACACACTTGAGTTTATAGGACTCACTGATCAAACCATCATTTGCATATTTTACCTTATCAGAGCACAAAAAAACCAAAATGATAAAGAAAGTCTCATGAGGTCCGTACTGCATCATCAGCTGACGGTTAGTCCTCAGTCCCCCCCCCCACATCTCAGAAAAGCATGCAATTCCAGTGGACGCTTGGATAACGTTCATTAGGGCATCACAGCTTAACGCCGTGTTAAAGATGAGACTACAAGGCAGCCTGATGATCTCACTTTCAGCATTATCTGCTGGATTTCCTCAATTCATAGTCATCACTTCTATATGGGACAAATGCTCACTGTTGTAAAAGATTAAAACTGAATACCTCCACCCTTTAAACTTCATGATTTTATAGTTTAGCCTTTTATGTAATGTTAATGATTACAAACTCTAAATTAGCTATATTTGTAAGCAGACACACCGTTGGAGCAACTGAATATTGGTTACAGTTTCCAATAATGTCCTCCAAAATTTATTGGAATCCTTGTTTATAATGACATATATGACATATATGTCATGTATCAAGTTGCCCGATAACAGCTGGAATAGTCCTAAACTCTTTGTGTATTAAAAATTAAGAGGTGGATGATTACAAATTATTTTAATTTTACATTTATTGTACATTCATGTATATTCCAGGTAACTTCTGTATTATAGATGCTGCAGAAATAAAGATCTCTTTTTTTTCAATGTACCTGTATAAACAGTGAGAGTGGGGTCTTGGGTTGCTTGTCCATCTTGCCACGTTTCCAGCGGTTCACTTTAGAGCAGAAGAGGGAACGTTGGGAGGGATGTAGAGGTGGAAGCAGGGAGAAAGTAGTTCAGTCCAAGTCTAATCCCTCTACATGGAGGCTTAGGACTGAGAATTTACTCTCCACTTCTTGAGTCACTCTTCCTAATTATCCTCTCAAAGTCTTGCAGCAAAGTTCCCACATACAAGATTTTTGCCATTTCTTTTTTTTTCTGAGTAGAACTTTTCTCACTAAAAGAAAGTGCGCCCTCTTTCACGTCTAAGGTTTTCAGTATCATGTGCTTCAAGGATTATCCTGTCTTCACCAGATCTTGAAATTTGGTTACAACCTCCGATTAACAGCAACATGTGTCTTCTAGTTCATCTTTATTTATTTAAACCAAGCTAAGATGCAGAAGCAGCGTGTTAGCAGCTACGTGCAGCCTGTGATTCAGTAGCTGCAGCAGCGAGAGCTTGAAGTACGTTTTCTGTGCAATGTCATCTGTCTTTTGCAATGTCTCTTCTTTAGAAAAGTGCTTTAGTTTGTTGAAGTTTGTGGGATTTTGTTGATGCACAGCTCCTTTAAGGTTCGACCACAACGTTTCAGCTAAGAGCTGGGCTGTTTCGGATCATTAGTGTGCTGCATGATTTCATTTCCACCAATCTGCAGCTGTCGGAGAGGTGGTCTCACATTTGATTCTAGGATATTTCCATATGCAGGGAAGTTCATGGTTGCCTCAGTGGTTGCAAGGTACCTACTAATCCTGGCTACTGAAAGTTATTCTCTATGTTCTTTTATCTGGTGCCATTCACAAGACTAGAAACAAAGGTCAATTAAAGAGTTTAATACACAATCATGAATACAAAGATTCAATATGCCATGCAGAGTATTTTAATTGGCAGACCGATGATGCATTGCCTTAACACCATCAGAGAGATGCCAGGAAATGCACACCGAATGTCAGATTGTTCTCAGTTCTCAGATCCTTGCTTTTCTGAGTTTTATTGCTCTTTGTCTTCTTGTCCAGATGGTAAACAGCTCTGAATCGCAGGTCCAGGCACATGTGCTTGTTTTCTTTGTCTAGAAAATGAGATGTCTCTTAAATGTTTTTATCTATGCCGTCGCAAACTTCCTTGGAAGACAGCAGGTCAGGAAGTCAGAAGGTCCCAGTCGTTAGGTCATAAAGCAGCAAAACTGAGGACTCACCATCATAAAAGAAACTGCATTCTTACATGCCATAAAGCTTAGTTTTAACAGTTAAACAGTTCTCTAAATTAATCTTAATCCTAACACTACAAAACAAGCCCAAACCTTTTCCCTTCCACCACCTTGCTCGACAGTTGCTGTTTGCACTTTGGTCAATGTTCCTGAAGTCTTCTGGTTTGTTCAGATGCCAAGGACATCCTGCTATTTTCTGTTTGGAGAGAAGATGCTTTCTTCAGGCAGCCCATTCAAATAAGCCGCACATATACGGTCTTTTCTAACTGTACCATCATGGTCTTGAACGTATAATATGCTCGTTGAATCCCATGGATTCTTTTTGCAGTTTCTATGAGCATTGCACAGTCTGACCTTGGGATGAACTGGCTGGGAAATCCACAGCTGAGAAGATTGGTTTCAACTTGTGAATACATTTTCTCACTGTGAATAGTGAATAAATGAACTCATTACTGATGCATTAGTGATGGGTATCAGCAGCTGCCTCTCTAAAATCATTGCAAATGTCATTGTGTTGAGATGCACCTCAACGCTCCGGACCTGCAAACTGAAAGAAGACCAGATGATTTGCTTTTTTTTTTTTCCTCAAACTTGAAAGAGTATGCTCTTTTTCTTTTCACACGACTGTATATATTGTCTTCCTGCCTGTCACTCCTTCGCGCCGCTTCGGTTCTCATTCCCCCCACTGTGCCTTTGTCCCGGACTATTCATCTCCGTCTGCCTCGGTATTCAAGCAGCGGCAGCCTTCATCACTTACTCTCTCCTCCTCCATCCTCTTTCTTGCTTTCCGTGGCTCAAAGTACCGTGGACATCACATTTCAGTCAGGCTCAAGAAAGGGATGCTTACTGCCTGTCCACAGATATTGCCGAGCTTCTGTGGGATTTGTGAACAGTTCTGTCCACGCGCCGTATAACTTTTACTTAGTTTCCTAGGCTACCAGCACTGCGCTGGAGACGTCTCAGCGACTTTCCGACAGCTTACGGAGCATTATTCCCGGCGTTGTTGCACGGTGTCAAGAAATTGTCGACAAAAACATCATATTATCCCTTTTAACAACTGCGAACGGTCATATATTATTCATCCCAGAAATACAAAACAGAAGAACAGTTTTGATGCCAGCATGACACTGCAGGGCATGTTTCCTTTGTTAACTGGGGTAATATCGATGCCATATAGTGTGACGTTGCTTGGAAGGACACTCAGGGGAGTGATTGAATTGCTGCTGATGCTTGAGAATCGACCAGTGAAAGACAATAAAACATTGATGCTTCTTCTTCTTCTAAGTGCTATAAAGCCTCTTGGACCACTTTGATCTTTTGCATAATTTCTATAATGAGAAAAAAAAAACAACACAAACCAAAAAAAAAACCCCACTACATCTTCTTTTTCAGGATTTGGCCGTGGCTCATTTACCTTCAGTCTAGTGCTCCAAACCAGATTTTCTTTTTCCCTTTACTGCTGGTCCTGGTCAATGCTTGGTGGTAGAGCTTTCATCTTCCATGTGGGAGGTCCGGGTTTGATTCCCAGCAGGAAGCCCAGATCAATTGCGCTGATCACCCTGAACTGGAGCAGCTGAAAATAAAGTTGATTTTTCATCTTAGTCAAAATTTAGCACAACACGCTACACAACCCTGACTTACTACCAATTTGCTTTCTGTTAAAGAGAAAGAAAAACATCTTTAAGTTTGAAAAGACACAAAATTCTCCAGTTCAGTGGTATTTCTATATTTCTATAAAACACCAAATATAGACAATTAAGTTGAAAGACTACGACTGTATTGTTGATTTAAATGAGCGGGCCAAAGTAACTATTCATTATGTTTTCGTACACAGTTCAGTTGCGTTCCAGCTGTGGCTCAACAAGGCTCTTTAATTGGATTCCTTTGTTCTGTCCCCAATGTACGTGCTGGCGAACGGAATCGATTCAGCGACCAAAGTGTGCACGCCTCCACCGCAATAGGTGATGAGAGCTCGCGCTTTCAGCTTGTTAGCATTGGGCTTTTCCTCGTGAATTATCACACCGCGCACCAAAATGACAGATGATTCTTTGGTTTAGCTGGCGGCAGTAAATTGGAACAATTCTGTTACTGCGTTTCAAAGCCTGGAACGAACTGCTGTGCATGTGCTGTGCACGTAGGCCAGTTTTGGTCCAGTTGACCAAAACTGGTCCGCAACCTTTTTTGTGCCACAGACTGGTCTGTAAAATGTGCCGAAGATAAATACACTAAATAAAATCATACGACCGGCATAAAAACTGTGGTATTTTCTATATATTATAATAAACATGAATCTGCTGTGTATTCACGTGCAACTTTATTAGAAGCGTCCTCGGAACATCGCGCCAACAACAGAACATCGGTAACATCCTCTCCACGCAAAGACAGTTTCTGAAGACGATTGTTTTTTACTCATTTTGCTACATGATGGAGACACGGGTCTGTAATGGAGAGATTTTGGTCGTTTTTCAAAATAAAACATCATTTAGACTCGGATAATAAACAGTAATAATGGAAGTTATTTATTTTTTCCCTGCGGCCCGGTACCAAATGACCCATGGACCGGTACCAGGCCGGGGACCGGGGGTTTGGGGACCGCTGCTTTAGATGTATACAAGGATTTTAAAACTGTTATTTCAGTTGGACTTAAATCAGTGTTTTGTGTTGTTTTTTTTCTTTTTAAATTAACCAAACAGATAAAAGTCAGATTTACTTAAACTAGCTTAGGTGACCATTTTAGTCTCAATGAAATGACTCATGAAGATGATGGCAGATGTTTCTTCACATCAGTGGTATGTGTTGAATTCTTTTGTCCTTTCGGTTCCCTCTAAAAACTGATGAGCAACTTCCATACTTTCACTTTCTCCAGGCGGATGGACTGCAGCTCATCCAACCCTGGATAGTCGTTACGTCAGCTGTTGTTTAATGGTGGTTCCTGTTTAATGTTTGGGGGAAAGCTGGGAAATTAGTTCTTTCCTCAAATGTTGGGCCACACTGAGGGCAGCGAAATACATGCTGTTACTCTTAACCTGATGTGAGCATTTCATGTCGGGGGGGAAAGGAGGTCATCACCTCTTTCTGAAGAAGTTTTGTCCTTCAGTTGACATCAGAAATTTGAAGAATGTCATTGATACTTAGCTCTGAAAGAGCAACCGGAGGATGGCGGGAGGCCTGCAGACAAGTGGCAGCTTGCCAGGTGATGATGAATCTCTGTTAGTTTTGCCAGTCACTGACTTCCACGCACACACACACACCTTTGACCTCTTTTTCTGCTGATATTTCAGATATTTCAATTACCACCACAGGAGAGATGTTCATTCCTTATTGTGGTTATTTATTACCTGAATTGTTACTTTACTGAATCAGACATTAACAACTCTGTCCAACAATTCTCACATACTCAAGCTACACATTTCATTTGAAACGTTGTATTTATAATGCATTGTATGTTTCTGATTTTTTTTTGTGAAATTGTGGAAAAAATGCGGAAAGTCATGACGTTCCCCGCGTACCGCCAGAGAGCGCTCACGTACAACCGGTGGTACACATACCACAGTTTGAGCACCACTGAGATACACGACAGCCGTGTTCTAGTAAATTCCATTACAGTGACCGGTAAAGGGCTGTAAATGCCTCGAATGCTTACTGAAAGATTGGCAGGACTGAAATTTTGCCACAATTTGGTTCGTATAAACAAAAAAAAAAAAAAGGGCCATTCAGTTGGTTAGTTGTTTTTTTGTTTTTTTTTCAGTATTTGCTGATCACCTAGTTATATAGACTTGAAATTTTCTGGCAACACTTTAAATGGGCCAAAGGTAAAAATAAATTTTTTTTTTTTTAGGATTTATTATTATATTTTTAGTTAATGATATGTGCTCTGGGTCTCTGTAAAGGGCCTAGAGACAGTTTGCATTGTAATAGATGCTTGACAAATGAAATTGAGCTGAACTGAATTGAATACATTTCGTTTGGGGCTACAGGTGTGACGAATCCGTTGGTGTCCAGCTAGAAAGGAACAATGTCAGAAGGTCTTAGATCTTGTTTGACATTTTAAAGCATGAAAACCTCACTTGCATTTCCCCTCATCCACGTGTGGTCTTTAACCCAGTGACACATGAGCAGATGGAATATGAAGCATTTGTCTCTTGTACCTGTGAGAGAGAGAGAGAGACACAGTGTGTAGTCAGAGGTTTTTGGTTTATTTGCCTCCATGTAGCGTCTCAGAGGCGGCCATTTTTCCCAGTTAGGCTCAGATCCTGGATCCAGTGCACCAGCTGGCACTCATTTAGCCTCGGTGACTGCAGACCATTGATAAACGGCCATTAATGGCCAGACGCTCAACCTGAAATTGAATGTAACTTACTCGTGATAAAACTATCCTCGAGGCGGAGCTTCAGATCGGTTTAAAAATTGAGGGCATCGGTCAAATTGATTTCAGAACTGACCAGCTGCTTCTCAAGTATTCTGAAAACACGAGCTATAAATACAAAACTTCCACTCCCACAGCTCATTGTTTCTGAGAGGTTGTTGATTGGATGGAGTGAAATTTCACCACGGGAGACCCCCCCGATCCACCTCATGGGAGCCAGAACAGAAAATGACGAGAAAACTGAAGCAACAAGGAGTTTGGTTTGAGGTCCAAAGACTGTGGGTGCTGCAGACTTTGCATAGACGTAATAGGATTTGTCTTGAGGATCTGGATGAGAGTGAACTGGCTGTTCTCTTTATTTTTTTGTCATGTGTTCTTCTACTCCCCTGCATTCATTTCTATAATGTCATTTTTTTCTACTTTTGTTTCATTCTCTTACAGTTTTCATTTGTTTTCCCTTCACAATATTCTCCGGTCTCATCTCTTCTCTCATGTCCCCATCCTCCGAGCCATTCCCTGCTTCCACAATTCCCTTGACGATGAGCAGAGTTTCAGAAGACATCGCAAAATGCACAGTTCCCACTTTGGCACCAACTCACTGATGCAAACAAGATGATTGGTTACATTTCCTCCTCTCTCCTTTTCCTCTTCGCTCGTTTTTTTTTGGCCTGGCGCTCCTCTGCACTCCTCTCCCTCTGTTCTCTCCCTGCGCCGCTGACCTCTGGGATCAACCGAGCAAAACTGATTCCCACTTTTTCACGGATCATGAGTGCGTCAGTGGTTACACAACACGGAAGGAGAGAGAGGGAGAGGGAGAGAGAGAGGGGGAGAGGGAAAGGGAGAGAGAGAGAGAATACCGCAATGTGCGGCTGACATATTTGTCCATATTTGTTTGCACTGCAGCGTGCCATCAAAAGAACATTTTCTCTTGGCAAGGCCGACTCCCCGCGAAATATTGTAAATGTGGACACAAAATATTTAAGCTTCCCAGTGTTGGCCGGGCAAACGAGATAAAACGTCGATCGTCCACACGCGGTGGCGAGTGGAGAATCTGCTTAAACACGACGCGCACCTACGCCGTGATTGGGTGTCGGGTCGGAACATTTTCACTCAGCCGCTTGTATTTTAGCTGGTTTTGTTGATAAGAACATTCACAACAAACACATTTGGATTTCAAGAGAAAACCCGTAGTAGTAGTAGTCGTGGTGGTCATGCACATCTGTTCGAAGTGTCTGGGATCTTATGAGCAGGATTTGTGTGAAGAACTAGGTTAAGAGATGGCTCGGAGGGCTGCATTGTGAGAGTCTAAGTATGGGGATATGTGGGAGCCAG
Source organism: Hirundichthys speculiger (assembly GCA_018398805.1). Taxonomy (NCBI): domain Eukaryota; kingdom Metazoa; phylum Chordata; class Actinopteri; order Beloniformes; family Exocoetidae; genus Hirundichthys; species Hirundichthys speculiger. The sequence goes on from JAGFBZ010000651.1 coordinate 188,492, forward strand.
TGTGTTTGTGCAAAAGGAGGTGACATGTGTAGATTTGATGGCTGCAGCCAAGCATAGACGCTCACACCAGGGAGAGAGGAAGCAAACATGGCAGCTGCGTGGTTCAAAATGCGATGACCACTGTTGGAGAACGCCGCTCCTTCCTGTTTGTTCTCAATCCGCTCCTTATTTGATTAATCTTATCCGTTTCTGTTTGTTGCCTGAGCCGAGGAGAGGATTCTTTCACTTCTGTTGCTCTGTTGGTTTTTGTGAATCAGAAAGTATTGTGGGGTTTAGCAGAACGTCATTACTGCCACTCCGCGAGGTTTTCACTGCTGTCTGAAGCGTTTGTGTTAGATTTCGTGCCATTTTCTCCGTACTTAAAAAAGAAAAAAATTGCTTTCATATAACTCTTTGAGAAACTTTTTTTTTTTTTAAGGTTTGCCCTATTTGACGTTTAAAGTGGTACTTTATGCAAGCAGCGCCAAAAGTTAAAGCATCCAAGCATGTACACAGCGACTCCAGGCAAGCAGGTCCTGAAAGATGGATGTGGTTTGGGTTGCTTCTGAATTACGCTTGATTTATAGCAGCGTGTTAAATTCATACATAACCAGAGCTGTACCTACTGGAGTGAACAGTCGGCCCGCTGATCTGCTGCACATGTTGCTCTGTGCTTGTTCTGCTAAAACGCCGTTCGGCATGAGGGGTTTCTGTACGTCTTTCAGCACTTTGACAATGATGACTAAAAAGCAAAGATCGCTGAGATGATATGAGTGGCCAGTGTTGGAGCTTATTAATGCTAAACTGCTGTCAGTTTTGTTACGTTAAATGCAGATGAGAGGCAGGACATTAAAACAGAGGATGTTTGACCTTTGAACCCACTGAGTCAACGCGCTGACTGGCAGAGATGTCAAAATGGCATTAAGTGATGCATGCGGAATGTTAGTCATGGTGTTTGCACGAGCAAGCTCGATATAATTACAGTCATCCCTTATTTTACATGGTTAATGGTGACCGGCGCCCCCCACCCCCGAAAATCAAAATCCGCGAACTGGAGCCGGAGCCCCCCAAGCCTAAATAATGTGTTTAAAATATGTTTAAAAACCACAAAAAAGTAGCGAGGCACTGCAGCGAAACAAGACAAAGGCTCAACTGTGGTTTTTCTGTTACCTTCACAGCCTCTGGTCTCTGAACCGTAGTAAAGAAACCGCTCTTTTATCTAACCTCTTTTTCATTCTGCCGTCCCACGACACACACACACTACATTACCCATAAGGCCACCTTCTTAAAGGAGCCAGGCTGGCTCACAGCATTTCTTTGCTGCGAGAGAACGCTCACAACATCCTGCTTCTGCAATTTTTTCTAGATTTTTTTTATATTATATATTTCTAAAAAGAAAATCCATGAATAACTAAAACTGTGGAACTTAAAGTGCAATTTGGCGAGGGATCACTGTATAGCTTATAATATCCTGCATGTAAGTATTATATTTTCCCCAAGACATGTCCCAAAACCACATCTCTCTTCCCAATAAATGGCCTTTAGATATTGGACGACACTGACCACTGATCCCAAATCAGTGTTTCCTTTTTCAGTTAACCAATTAAACAGTTATTATAAGTTTTTAAAATTAACATCAAATAAAGAATATACGTTTAAAGTACTGTTACTTATACTTTAAAGTACTGTTAAGAGACTTAGAGAGAGCTTCTATGGTGTGCTCATGCTGAATCTCTCCCACTTTTAAATGTATTTGTTAACATATTTATTATTTTATGTTTTTTTTTTTTAACACTATTGATTATTTTATATGCATTCAATTGTGATTTATTACTGAACAGATCACACTTGAAAATGAGATCTTGATCTCAATGTGTTTTTACCTGTATAAATTAAGGCTAAATAAATAAAAATATGTATTCAATTTAGAAATCCAGGAATGCAAAAGGCATTTCTATTTGGATGTTTGAACACAGCGGGGGTCCAAATGTCTGTCGTAAAGCGGACTGCCTGCACGATCGGTCAGTCTCGTACCATTTGGAGGGAGCAGTTTCAGAGACGTGTTTCCACCTGGGAAACCGCAACCTCTGTCACAGATGTTGAGTAACGCAGTGAAATCCAACATTTTCAGCGACCGACTGGTGCCGGTCATTCAGGCCGACGTTTCTGTAGTTCCTGGCTTTCTTTGGTGAACTTCCCTCATTTCTGAAAATTAAAATTTCAAGAGTTTGATGCTGTGGTGTATCCATCTTTCCCTTTGACTCAATAAACCAGTGGTTTTTTTCATGTTAGGGTTGGTTCGGCAGCATTCGTGCAACCTCTGGCAGCCACAGCCTTGTACAGTATGTCACGGCTCGTCACCAGTTTTCCTGGTGGGATTTTCCGGCCTAAAATAACGACACATTGCAACCACAATGCGAATGGGGACTCAAAACAGGAAGTTGCAAGGCAAGTCAACTTCCCGTGCCAGCTTTTAGAGCAACATCGAGAAATTGGGATCCTGTTCATCCTGTATCGGAAAGAAGTGTCGGCGTCGATACTAATGCCAGCATCGAAACAGCTTCAGTCGTAACAGTCTGTGTTGACAAGGCCACCTTTCTCTGAAAGTGCGTATCAGGCTGCACCGCTGCCTGGATTTAATGCAGAATCAAACGTCTCAGATTTGAACCGGTGAATCCCGATGAAGGAAGTGGATACCTAATAAAACATGATGGCATAAATCAAAAGGTGAAATGGAAGGTGAACCATTCTCATTAGTATACTAATCAGGGGTGAAGCTTTGTGAGATAAGGAATGAAAATCCGTAATGTCACAGGATAAAAAGGGAATAAATATTCCAAGAGCCTTCATGATATAGGTTGAGTTTTTACCCTTGGAGAGCTGCAGCAAAGCAAGTGTTTCCTGGTTATCCTTTTTTTTAAATTTGTAACCAGAAGTGCAACCAAAAATCTTCTTAGATGTTGTAGTCTTCACATGTTTCAGGAGATGCATTATACAGTATAATAATATAATGATATTTAATTCATTTTAGATGTGCAACAAACTGCCATTTTGAGCCAAATTCTGCTTTTTTTTTTGTTATGCTTCCCTTATAACAGCCAAAACCTGACATCTAAGGTAGTCGCTTCTGTTCAGAGGCCAAACAGATGCCAAGCCAGAGCAAAAATGCAAAGCGAAGCCACCTTCCCTCAGATTCAGACATGCTAAATGCCCTTGCTCCAGCTGAACCATTATGTAGATGATATGCTAATGAAGTCATCTGGCTAAGTTTTGTTTAGACGGTGCTGCACTGAGGGAAGATAATCAAGCGCTGATCAGCTCCAACGACTGCACTCATTGTTTGCCTTTCTTTTTTTTTTTTTGGTGTATACTCTGCACGTCCAGTCACATGATGCTATCCTGATGCTATCCTCTATTAGCTTTATGTGCACTATCAAAAAGGGCCTCCTTTTACATACATGAGCAGTATAAAGCACACATAGGAACCTGCATCTCTAAAACACTGTGGTGTCACCTTCCAGAGTTGTAAATTGTGAGTTAAGGCCTGTGCCAACCTGTTTTTTAATAGGGCGTCATCCATGTGAGGTGATGGGAGCTGTAATTACTGAATAGTAAAATTTCTTACCTCATTTTCCTAATCATGCATTTTGGGACATCTAAACCTAACGATGCATGCTATGCAGCATCAGTAACTGTGCGTGGACCAACCCATAGCGCCATTCATTATGTCATGAGCTGCATCGTGCAAAACGTGTCGTATTTTTGCTGAAAATGACATAAACATTGCAGCTCAGGTCTGTTCGCTTTAACGGGACGGTAGCCGAAGCTGCATTACTTCCCTTCTGAACACTCTTCCCCTTAATTAGATCAGGAAGAACTGAGTTCAGTTACAGTTCTGTTGCTGTTCATCTGTACACATGTGAGTTTAGTTAAAGGCCTTCAGTTTGCTCACACGACTGAAAAAAAGGGTGGGGATGTTTTTTTAAGGAAGTCAAACGCATCAGACGTCTCGGCCGAAAATGTCCCAAACCTGCCTCTGTAATCACTGGTGAGAGGGTGAGCTTACAGTCTGTTTTGAGAGATGCTCCGACGCCATCTGGCAGGAAAAACTTAGAAATGTGCTCCAAAGTAGCTGATGCATTTAAACAGGATGTTTGCTCCGTGCTGCAAAATCACCAACCGGTGTTACCTTCTCTGCAAGTGGAGAAGTAAACCTTTCTGATGTCAGATTGTTTTGTTCAGTCTCAGCAGAGGATACAATGGAGGCGACCTCGCTGGCTCGGTTTGGTCGTCTCAGACGGTTTTACAACGATAATGGGGGTCGTCAGCTTAAACATACGGTTTTTCGGACATCTGACATTGTCTTACCCTCGCGCCGCTGTTATACGATGATTACTTCGCTGACAAATTACACTGTCAAATCAGGCTTCGGTGGATTGTTTTATTGACCTTTTGTTCAGGGATTGAACCAGCGCTCTCCTGTTTTTAGTCCTCGCCTGTTCATTTATACACGTGACACTCCAGCGTTTGATTTCTGTAACAGAACTCTGTGGTTCTGTCAGAGGTGAGGTTATATATCCATCAGGAGGCTCAGTTTTGTTAATTTTTCTTGCTTCTACACCCCACGCTCTCTCTGTTTTATGCCTCACACTCCGCTGCAACAACCAATTTCCTCCGTAAATGAACGCATTTGAATATTTTATGGTTTATTTATCCAGCTAATTATATTTACTCTAAATTCTGTGCCCTCGTATATTGAAATAAAACATCTCATTGGAATAGTTTCTCATCAGCGAAGAGAAAAACGTCTGATCGAGAAAGCGAACTTTTCAGGGCCGAGTGTTGATTCTGAAAATATTTCCAATCTCTGCTAAAACTTGAGCTCGCATACCATCCGCGCCGACCTTAAACATCCATATTTGTCCAGGTTGTTATTTTTCTCCACAAACCTGTGATTCATTTAGCACTTGGATATATTTTGTGTACTGGCCTCGTCATTCTCTTGTTCCTTAAAGTGAGACGTGTTGCTGCTGATATCCTCCATGTTGCTCTGATGTGCAGATTTCCAAAAAAACAAAGGCCTCCAGTTCGTTTGGCTCCATGCAGCCCTGATGATGTCACAACAGAGCAAAGGCATGTCTGATACAAAGCTCCGGTATTTATTTATCTGTTGCACGAGCTGTTCCTGTTTCCCTCTCTTTCTCTCCCTCCCAGCTTTCAGACTAGTTTGTCTTTTGCTTTCGTTTCTGATTTTGCCGTCTTGCCTTTCCGCGCTCCTTTTATGTCCGCACGCCTTTCCTTTAATGTTTTATCTGCCTCATCTTCTATTCCTCTAACCCCGTCTTTTCTGTTCATTCTCTTTTCACTGTTTCACCCTCACCTATTAGTCACGCTCCCACCTCCGCGATTCCTCTTGTTCAGCTATCGCAGTTATCAGTTTACTTTGCATTTTCATCTCCTCCCACATCTCCGTTTCCACTCCTCCTTTCTCTTCATCAACCTCCTTTGCTAAATGTGAAATAAATAAAAAAAAAGTGATTGGATAAACTGTCTCTTTTCGTTTCATCCATTCCTTCATCTCCCGATGTTTCCCAGTTCATTTAAAGTTCAGTGTTGTTTTGTAACACCCCCCTTTTACCCCCCCGGTCCACCCCCCCCCCCCCACCCCTCATTTCTTGCTACCACCACACTGCTGCTTTCTAGTCCTAGCTCTGACCTGCCCTCCAGCTTTAAGTAAATATAGCATCGTTTTACTAATTTAACTCCTCTCTTTTCTCCCTTTTTTGTAACATCTGTAGCTTAGCAGATAATGGATTCAGCTTGCATGTTCTTGTAGGCGAGTCTCAAAGTACCGCAGCACACCCATTAACCTCTATTGCCTCAGTGCCTGATGGGGGTCCTCAGAGAGACCCAAAGAGGTATTTGATCCTGTTTGATCATCATCTTTTTTTTTTTTTTAGCAGTAAGTGAGTGTGTGTGTGTTGCTCAGATTAACATATCTCATTGATCTCCGCTACCCTGCGCTTGCACAGTGACAGATTTGCAAGAGACAATGATTACTCTGATAATTGGGTGATCAGTTGCATGAAACTACGCCGGCCCACCGCACTCTCCCTGCAGGAGATGGGAGAAGTTGGTCACGTTTGAGTTTTTTTGTGAAGCATTGCAAGCCCTTGGGAACGATAACTGTACTTAAATGTTTTTAAATGATTTGCATCCGCTGAAGGAGATTAATTGTTTTATATACATTTACAATCCCTCCGATTCTTTTGTTTTTGAAAGGCTCTGAACAGTCCCTTCTATAAGAAGTAAAACTGTAGTTTTATCCTCAAACAATCATTATGCTGCCACTTGGTTGATTGCCTTCGATATGGCTGTACAGAGGCAGTTATCTGCCACCGTTGAAGGTGACAGGCGGGAAAGAAAAAGAATAATTGCAGCTGACAGGGCATTACCAGTTGGCTTGTGGACTCCCCATTTTGAGTCTTACATTTAGATTACAGCAGACTTTCCTCCTTGAAGTCAGAATTAAATGGTGAATTAGACAGAACGGTAAAAAATATGCACCTATTTGGTAGCGACATACACAAGGCCCTTTCATCAATCATACCTCGCTTTTTCTATCCTCTGTATTCTAAATGGACCCATAATTCACAAAATTGAACATCACGGTGAATTAAAAAGCCTTGAAAATAGTTATTGACGCCATAAATTGCCTTGAAATACCCATTAGATTTAAGTGCAAATTTCAAGCTTTCAGTCTTTATTGTCACTGGCTTCATCCTTTAGACGTCTTTTACATGAAGTCAGTGGAGAGACTGTAGCGCATCCTCACCCCGGTCTAATGAGGAGATCAATGTCCTATTATGAGTCTGATGAGTTAAGGAGGAATAAGGATAGTTGAAATTATGTTAGTCCAGCAAAATACGATAATTATTAGTGTGTTTGAGTAATGCATGTGAAGTCGTGGGAGCTCCAGAATGTTCTGAAAGGGAAGTGGTCATCTCTCCACACTGTCATCACGCTGACCCACCACCATGCTGTTAATTAATGCACCATATGGATGTTTACGGGGAGCGTGTGCGCGGTTCCTGATGCCAAACAGGTGTTTTAGTTTCACGTTGGGACAGTTTAGTCAACACTTGTCCTCTTGCTAAGTTCATTGTTATTGCTCCGGACATTCAGGAAACCTGCCTTGGAATGAAATCCCTGCTTGACCGTTTCAGAGAGACTCCCGACACCTTCCAGAACTTCCTGAGAGTAAAACCCACAGGGTTGGGAACAGCAGTCAAACTAGCAAACTAGCCATTTGCTTGAGACTGGTTTCAGTCCCTGTGCTGCATATTGAAGTGAGCCTGGTTCTTATCGAGTATTGAATATCGAATATCGAGTATCGAGCTTGCTTGCGCAAGTTAAGGCTTTTTCCTCACCGGGGATATAGCTAGCTTGAAGTACAATAAAAACAATGTTGTATTTTTATATCTTGCCTGGAAATTTCTTGTAGAAATGCAAAAAAAAATCCATGTGTTTCTCAGCCCGACTATTGCTAAAACTAACCTGCTTTTTTGCTGTGTATGCGGGACTGTAAAACCATTGAAGTGAGCTTGGCTCTTATCGAGTATAGAGTATCCAGCTTTTTTGTGCAAGCTAAGGCTTTTCTCTCACCGGGGACATAGCTAGCTTGAAGTATAATAAATCCAATGTTGTGTTTTTATATCTTGCTTGAAAATTTCTGGTAGAAATGCAAAAAAACCCATGTGCTGCTCAGCCTGAGTATTGCTAAAATCCCAAGGAGGGACAAGATCCATCAACCCATCCGATATCTATACCCACTTTTTTCTAGTTTAGGGTTATGGAGGGGTCTGTTGGAGCCTCTGCCAGCTGTTGTTGGGCAAAAGTGCAGTGTACACATTAGACAGGTCACATACACAACCACACACGTGCTCACACTCACCTTCTAGGGTCAATTTAGATCAGTCAGGCAGCTGACCCAGCATGCATGTTCATGGACAGTTTGAAGCAACAAGAGTAGGAGAGAACATGCAAATTCCACACACAAAGATTCAAACCAGGAACCTTTTCTCTCTGAGGAAAGCCTCCGTGATGCCCAGTTACAGAATCGGTCACTGCTACTCAGTGTCCAATCTTTAACAGCCAGTATTCCAGTTACTGTTTGAATTGAATTGAATAGTACTTTCTCTCTCCCAAAGGGGAATGATATCATTGCCCAGTCCCCACAAAGAGCCAGTCTTCTTTTATCAGTTTGTTCACTTTTCTCTGACTCACTGGCTTTGTTGCTTCTGCCACAGCAGATGGCCGCAAATAAAACGGCACTCTCCACCACAGAGAAGAATATTTGCTAGATATTGCTGCAAACATTGATGGACCTAAGCTTCCTCAAATAATAAAGTCTGCTCTGCGCCCTCTTGACGCGCCCTCTCAGTTGCTTTTTCAGTCCAGTCAGATAGTTGTTCTTCTCCATCACCTCTGCCTCTTTGTCCGGGGCAGAAATTGTGTTCGATATATTTTGACTCTACCTATAAAGCTCGTACGTGTTCGAGAAAAGGTGATCGGTCCCACATTATGTTAGAAAATGGTCCAGTTTTTTTCTGACTTAATACGTTACCTATAAGATAAAAAGAAACAAAAAGTTTAACGTTGGGTTCATTAGGATTTCGAAGCGGTAATAAAAAAGCAGAATACATGAGGACAGAGTAGTAAACCCACTTTTGGTTGACAGTCGGCAGAATCAATGTCATTATTTTGATATCAATATATGGGAAAATACAACTAATACATGGAAAACACTGATGTATAACTATTTTGGCAATAATCCCCAAATCTAATTGCTTCAACTGAAAGCTATTGTCAGGATTTCACTGACCAAACAACTAGGGATGCACAATAACTGTTTTTTAAAATCGATACCGCGGAGCGGACACAAGACTTGGTGTTGGCTTTTCCACGTTAGCTCAAGTTAGCTCACGTTAGCTCGATTTCAAAACTCCATGGAAGCGATGGTTATGTTTCAGGTTGGTCGGGTTTGACGTATTAAAGCTTGTTCTATTTTTCCCTTCTTTGCTTGGAGCATTTGTCACAAATAACCAGCGAACTATCTTCCTCTGAAACTTGAACGAAGTTCCATGCAGTCACCTCCATGTTGTTGTTTTTTTTTAATCAACGCACTATGAATGCTGCATTCAAGGTGTAATGTAAAATCCTCCGTTCCCTCGTTTGCTAGTCATTCTTTTGGCCTTATCTATTTTTTTCTATTTTGTATGTGTATGTGGGAAAATACTGCGAATATCAATTAAAGTCGGCAACTACCAAAATTATGACCGAGTTGGCATGAGGGAGTATTCTTGATTTTCCTTACTGAGAAATCGTTTTTCTGATTATGCTGACGTCACTTGAACATAACATTCACTCCCGGTCATTCAGAGCTCAGAGGGAGCGAGGCACTGCTGTGTTGACGAAAATATATATCTTATCGGAGCTGTTCGTCATGATATCGGACTTATTGGGATGATGTCATAATTTCCTGTTATCGGCCCGATAGTTATTATCGTGCATCCCTATGAAAAACTCGTTGACATCCAGCGTTCCACGTTTATCCATGATATTCTGTAACGGCGCTATTTGAATGAAAGTTTGAGGTCGTGTGCCAACCTGAGTTACTGCAAGCTCCTTCTTGTGTGTGAGATCAATATCTCTTTCAAGCATGGCGGCATCACTATGCAGCCAGGCAAGTGGGACGGCAGAGAGGGATGGCGGGGCCGTCGGCGTGTACTTTGTTGAAGGGTAAACTTTGTGTACGTGCGCGTCCATAGAGAGAGAGAGAGGAGAGGCTAAAGTTGGGTGATGGACTCGTGGTGGGAGTAGTTTTCCTCTCGCAGCACCTCACACAAACCCACGGGGCGAGAGATTGAAGAGCTCTGACCCGATGTTGACCTGTGGAGCGTTCGCACCAGCCGCCGCTGTGTGTGTTTGTGCGAGGAGACGTGTTAACTCGTCAAAGCGCGATCATCTAAGTCCTTGGATGTGTTTGATGGAGGGATGTGTGTCGGCCTATTCGTATGCGTGACTGACTTGAGTGCTCTGCTGAATTTATAGTGTACGTTTGCTTTTTAACAGATCAGCAGAAGAGGTGATGCCACAGTCAATGTCACAGCCTTCATGCATAATTGCTTCACTTTGTCATTGCCAAAGGCTGGGCAGAGGCACATCTGATTGCCCCCCCCCCCCCTCCTTTTCTCTACCCTCTCTGTTGTTTCCTCTCTCCCCTTCAGTTTTTATTCTCATTAGACTCATTAACTTATCCTGCAGAGACAGATGGAACAAGACACGTGGCGAGATTTCTCGACACACAGCGAGCGGCATGTGGGTTTACTCGAAATTCTTTCAATGGTACCTTGCAGAGCAATTCGTGACCCACAGATGGAAGAAACAATATGAACCAGGAATAGCTTCAGGGTAGTAAAAGTTCTGGATGACACCATGTCTGCTCCGACAGACCTCCTGAGTCTGTCTGTGGGAGTGAATGTGGGAGAACTTTTTTTTTTTTTTTTTAGGCTTAACTGTTTGGATGTGAGTGAGTAGTGAGGATGGTAAGAAGACACTGAGCAGCTGAAAGCTTATCCCGTGGTGATGACCGCTGACTCACTGTCTGAAGCTGGTTAAAAATTAATAGAAAAATTGAGTTTCGAGCGCACTGCAGCTTTCTTGAGTGACATCTTTTGAAGCTATTTATATACATACGTGTATTCCCAAAAGGGAGTTAGTGGGGCTTGCATTTCACTTCTCTGTAGATTTAAATGGTCTGCACTCATAAAGTACCTTTTTTTTTTTTTTTTTTAACCTTGTCTGGGTTCTACAAAGTGCTTTGCATTGTGGTTCTCGCTCAACCAGTCACAGAGACGCTGTAGTATTTTACAATCACACATGGACAAACATGAAAGGCGATCTCCGGTTAAAGGGCACTTTGAAGCACCGCTGGGGATTGGATCACCAGCACTTCTGGTTGGAGGATGACCTACACTGCCCACTGATCCATGGCTGCCCTCATCCATGGGAAAGATGAGCAGCATCCGATGCGAATGCTCCTGATATTTTCCTGTTTTATTTAAGCAAACAAACCATCTCAAGATAGAAGATTTTAGTCATGGTTTTATTTTGAAGTGGTAAATTAAGCAAACAGCATATAAAGTGCTATAAAGTGTTATTTTTCATCTGTCTCCTGATGTTATTTTATTTTTAATTTTTTTAATTTTGTAAACCAGTCTGCACTCACCTGCACTTTAGTTTACCTGCGTGACCTGCTGCTGAAATCAGATGGACGTGGATTGTCTTATGGTTAAATGATAGGCCCTTTCAGGCATTTAGAGGGCTTTGAAGCACTAAGTCATTGGTTTTTCTGGCAGAATGGGGCCATGGCTCTAGCTTAGGGCTGGTAAACTGGTGCAGTGTTGCTCAGGTCTTGTCAGACACACTCACGGAAATTCAGGAAAACATGGAAAATAATGGAGTGGAAGATGTAAAAGGTAAAGCCTTCCCCTCTGAATGTGTGTGTGTTTTTATTTCTGTTTGTTTAAGTTTTACGTGATCTTAAATTCCTAAATAATGTGTTGGTTCTCTAGAAAGTGGTGTCTGCACACACATTAAAATGTGGATGGTGTCCGATGTCCTTTGTGCCTCACTTTTGCAGGACCATTGGACTACAGTGTAGTGTGTAGAGCTGAGCAATTTTATCAATTCTGCGATATATATCGATATTTTATTTCCCCAGGGAGTATCTATTTTACAGCCACGAGTATCGATATTCTAAGCTCCTTTCAAAACCCCCGTGTCCTGCAGGAAGAGCCATTATGTCCGCCAGCTACTCTGCTGAGATGGGTGCAGTTTTAAGGTGGTTTAAATGTTGCTCCAATGGACTTTCACTGGAATTATCAGCTGCCATGGTTTGTTTTTACTTAACCAGGTGGCTTGAATGGCTAGTAGCTACCTCATATGTTCCGTATCAAGCCAAAAAAGCTGCCAAAGAAGGCCACTTGCTGTACTTTAACTCTCCATTGTGCTCTTACCTTTAAAAGCTTGCAAGTAACAATTTACACTTTTTAAATAAATGAAACTAGTTTTCTTAACACATCTTTTATTCATTTTGTCCAGCATTTGCAAGCTGCCTGTCAGCCATATAACGTGTAATTGATGCTTTAAGTTCAATTAATTCAAACAAAGTCAATTAGAACCCTCACAAGATGTCACCAAAATCACTTTGTCGCTTTAAAGTGTATCTTAAAATGAATATCGATATATATCGTATCGTGAGCCGAATATCGTGCATCGTATCCTATCGCAATATTAGTGTATCGCTACAGCCCTAGTAGTGTGACATATATAAGTGTGTGCAGCATAAATAAATGCCAAGAACATCTTTTATCTTCCCAGAAACATTTATACACTCACACACTCGTATTGTGTCGGCTGAATCACTCATCCTTTGCCCCTGAAAAGTCTCCTTGACATGCTTTTCTATCTTTCACTCCGAAGACATAAATGTACCGTACTCTCATTGTCCCCGGGTCTTCGCTGATTTATACCCCGGGACTGACGCTTGTGTATACTCGGTCATCGTGGTATGTTTGTGTGTAGAGACGCTGCTCAAACGTGGCCGACGTCACGTACAGGAAGGGATTTATATGCGTTAGCTCGCATGCCACTGACCCTTCTGACAGATGAGAGCTAATTTTTGGAAATTATGTTGTGTAGAAAAGATACAGAGCATCATCTTTTTTTTCTCGAGTTTGTGCAGCAGTATCGTACGGTTTCCCCTCAGATATCCTCCGCAGGTTCATGCACTCCTTCTCAAAGCTGGAGCGAAAGTGCAGCAAAAAAAGCGATGTTGAAATTTTTCCGTAACATCCGTTGCCCGGATAAATACTAAGTGTGACAGGTTTGCTTTGAAGCAACTCTTACCACCACAGAGCTGCAGTGCAACACTTGTGAAACAGAGATATGCTGTAGCACATGAGCTGAGGAAAATGAAAAAAAAAAAAACATTTAAACACAGTTATACTGGGATTCACAAACAGCTCATGGGTGAAAATCCATGCAGTAATTTTCACAATAACACAAAACACAAATAGCTTTCTCTCTTTGACACACTGATACCGACCATGATAGCTGCAGCATTACTTTTTAATTAATTGGCTTCACTCAGTTGAATATGACACTTCAGACTCTGCTGGAATAATGGATTACCTTTAATGGTAATGTGTAGCACAAAACATTCTTAAAGAAGCAGAATATTTATTGGGGCTGACATTAATTTTCACTGCTTATATTACCTTAACAAGACTCTGTTGTTTAGTTATTTGGGAAACAGGACCAGTGTGTATATGTGTGTGATTGTTAGTGCTGGGAGGAAGTCAGCCTCACGTCCTCTCGGGTCCTTGACAGAAACGTGATTCAAGGCGTCGTGGCTTTCAGACTTTGTGTGATGAAGGGATTCTCGTCAAAATCTTTCTTTGAAGCACGTGTTTGAATTGCTGCAGCCGCACAGCAAAAGTCATCAACTCGACCCGTTCCTCCCGCTCACCACCTGTGCACGACGTCAAAGGTTGTTTTATGAAGTTTGTGATGCAATTTTTTGCAACTGAAATAATTCGGTAGCTGATTTTGCTTCCCCTGTTTCTATTAATTCCACTACTGATGTTACATAGTGATGTGAAAAAGCAACATTTCCTTTCTTTTTGCAGGAGTAAACAAGTAGATCTTGTCTGACTTGGGCTCGTCAGTCCCTAATGTGCTTTGATAGAGTTTGTCTCATGAAGGGAATAATTCCTGAAAGCTGCTCTCTGAGCTTATCTTTGAGGAACTACCCAGACAATCATCACGGGGCGTCTGAGAGAGGGCATCCAAGGTCATTTAGAGCTTCTCATAAGCAGCACAAATTTGTATTCGGTTCTCAAAGATACTGGACGCTATGGTGGGCACGGCTAGAAACGGTCTGATGGGATTTTCGTCTTGCTTTGTTTTCCCCGTCTTGTTAGAACATCCTGCAACTGAAGCCTCTTTTCGCATTTTCTAGGGTTATAAATAAAGTATTAAAGCACTGTAGCTAGTTTCGTATGAAAGCACGTATAGGTTTTTCTGTAGCATTCCAGGTAGAAACGTGTCAATATTCTTAGGGTGAAACTTAGGTCAGCTATATATATAGTTTTTAGGGGGGACGATGTCTTAACATAACTTTTACTAGAACTCCAGGCCTGCCGTGCCAAGCGCTAATGTCATGAATCTGCTTCACCATAAATCAACAGTCAGACAGTCGGACTGGGCTCTTTCACTCTCATATTATTTTCTAGCAGTTTGCAGAGGGATCTTCTTTAGCTTAGCACATCTCGTGGTGAGCTACTTTTCACTCTGTTCAAGATTTATACAAAACCCTTTGCTTGCTTTCCACAGCGGACAGATACAGGAGACCTCCGGGGATTTCTGGGACAATACTTTAAGATCATTTTGACACTTGTCAGATGTCATCCATCTAGAGCTCGAGGACAAAGAAGTCCTGCTTCTAAAACAAGCGGTTATGGGTTGATTTCTAATTCTGGTTTGACCGCCGGGTTGCTCGCCACTGACTTCGAATGGCGTGACGTCAAGCACTGCAGAACTGAATTGTTGGTGTGTTTCATTGTTCTGGAAGTGTTGCTCACATCAGAAGTTGAGAGAAGCATCAGCCAATCAAACTGTGGCTATACAGCCGAGGTGCTAGACAACCACATCGTACATTAGGGGAGGACCAAAAGGGAGGTGAAAGTGATAATTGGCAGGTGCGATTAGGGATGGGAATTGATAAGATTTTTCCGATTCCAATATCAATACTGTTTAACGATTCGATTCTTTATCGATTCTCTTATTAGTTCTAATTTGGGGGGAAAGGAGAACAAACAGTGAGGTCAAAAGAGGCCCAAAGCCTAGATAACGTGTTAACTGTTGTAATATGTAACTGTGCAAATACACAAGAATGTGTAACATTTTACTAACAGATTTTTCCAAATAGAAGTAAAAATAATCTCCTTTTTAAAAGGATATATGAGTTCATTAAGCACTCAAAAATAATAATAAAGAAAGATAAATACTATCAAATACAACGGAACAGTGGATAGTACAAGTATGCAAATACTGTGAAGATTTAACAATTCTTATGCAGAAAAATAAAGCATGTCTGCTTTTTCAAGAAGGATACGTGATCTTTCTGGAGGTAGGTAGGTGAGCAGGAGCGAGTGCTGTCAGACTCTGAGTCATCTTCTAAATGTAATGCAGGAGGCATTCGTTTAATAGCATAGCATTATTGTTATAGCGCGTTTTATAAAGAAGCACATAGGCAGTGGGATAGCTACTTACCAGAGTTGCCTTCCGCAGTAACCGCAGAGATGATCATAGCTTGGCTACTGCCGCTGCTGCTGGGTTGAGATCCATCAGTCCGAAACGCGTCAAAAACACGACACTGGTTTAACACTCCCCAACTTCTAATAGAAAGCACCCATAAGAGACAGATAGGTGGTTGCTTATCCGAAGCGTGGATAACCACCAATGTCACGGCACATTTGCCATCTATTATTGCAGAAGGACTGTGTCGAATCTGTGTCTGACCTGTCAAATACCGAGCTCTCCTTGTGAACCTAGTGAGAAGGATGTTGTTTGTTCATCGGTATGAACAAACAGAAGGTGCCTGCGAGGTAGAGCCCGAAGCCTTAGACACACCCACCGTTAAGTCTTAAACTTGTGTTTGAGCCAGCCTCATGTGAACGTGCTCCGTGCTGAGCTGGTTGAGCCCTACAGGTCGTCCTTCCTAGTTGAAACATGTTGGCGAAATATGGTGGTAATTAAACGCAACATGGCAACTGTTTTTGATATGCCTATGTTTTTTATATCCATCGCACAAACATACATGACCTCAGAAACTAAATGAAGAAGACTTACCTTTATCAGAGTTATAGTTTTTACACTTTTGCAAAAATGCATTTTATTCTCTGAAAGAGATGATTTTTGTTTGTCAAGTTTGCATTAATTTCCTTGAAGTTTTTGAACCAATCAGCAAACAAGTTTTAGACATAAATTATAAAGGCATCTTAAGTAATTTGTGGGTGAAGTGATTCATTCACACTGTACGCATGCAGAGTGTAGCGAGAGTGTTATTTACATTCCACATTAAACGCAGCTTTTTGAGGCTGAAACCACCATCAAAATCGTTAAAATGCCACATGTGTGCATTGTTTATGGATGCAAGAGCCGAATGGATCCATACAGACTCCCTAAAATTCAAGTACATGAAGGAACTCACCAGACGCCGCTGAGAAACCTGAATCGCACGAGTAAAATACAAAGACTGTGCTTTTCATCAAAGATTAGACTGATTATTTCAGTGCCTGTAATTATGGTTCTTTATTAAATCTTTCTCAAATCAAATCAGGAAAGATTACTGTGGACCGATATCACTACCTAGCCTAACCTAGCCTAGCCTAGCCATTCAGAAACCTGAAGATAGAAATTGGTCACCATGACTACTATAGAGAGACGTCGCTCATCTCTCCTGATACTCTGGATGATAGTGACTCTAGACTCAATGAAAAATGTAGGCTGAGACTTATGTCATGATGAAACATTTTGGGGGGAATTTAAAAACACTTGGCCTGCTCAAATCATGAAATAAATTTCAGTAATTAATTTTTTTCAGTGATCTTCCGATACCATCTTTTTCCTCCCAATACTGATTTAGATTCTTGAGCTGAGGGTATCGGCTGATACCGATTACCAATCCGAGTATCATATAAAAAAAATAGCAAAAAATTGCCTGACTGTAATATAATTATCATTGTTGTAAAACATGAATTAATCAAGCAAATCCAAGCCATTTATGTCTATATTTATTTCCAAATAGAACAGTATAAAACAGTATTGTAAAAAAAGTATTTCTTTTTGCTGGTAGTTTAACAGAAGTGACCAATAAATAAATCATTAAATAAAAAATTTCTTAAGCTCAGAAATGGTTTATGCTCAGAAATCAGGTTGTCTGCGTATGTGACGCAGAAAACGCAGAGATGCCCCCCCACCCTCCGCAGACACTCCGGTGCACTTCCCCAAAATTGTAGGTGACCGCAGACAGTGCCGCAGGTAGTGTCGCAGGGAGGAGAGAAAGGAGGCCTCTGATTGGTCAATTCTACTTCCGCGTAGAAAAGAGCGGATGTAGAATGTAGAATGTAGAAATGTGTCCACTACAAGAACAGCACATATTCTAGTAATTCATGAAGGGAAATAGCGATGAATGTGGGTCTGGATACGGCCGAGACGGTGAAGTGGAAAAACGCAAGAGATAAGTTTAGTAAGTTTAGCTAGTTCGTGATTGTCCCTCTTGCGTTGTGGT
Organism: Hirundichthys speculiger; assembly: GCA_018398805.1. Taxonomy (NCBI): domain Eukaryota; kingdom Metazoa; phylum Chordata; class Actinopteri; order Beloniformes; family Exocoetidae; genus Hirundichthys; species Hirundichthys speculiger. The sequence continues at coordinate 205,890 of JAGFBZ010000651.1, forward strand.
GTGGAATAACATAGCGCAGACGGCGCTTTAAAATTGGGCCTAAATCAAAAATAACTGCAGCATAGCCGCGACAAGCTAACAAGCATTGCTGCAAGAGAATACACAGCCCTTTAGTATCGGTTGGTACCTGGACTCCCGTACTCGCCGATACCAATACCGGCATTTTTGGCAGTAATCGGAGCAATTTCCGATACTGTTATCGGAATCAGAACACCGCTAATTTGTTTCCCTTTTGTTTGTCTTCTGATGTGGTTCGGGTCTTGTTCTCTGATGATTTTTGATCCATCTATGATGACTAATATTAGTAACTTGTAAACGCACCACTGCTCCAGGACGAATGAATAACCAGCGCTGTACCGTGAAGCTCGGCCTGCAAAAATACCGACGTTGGGTCAAAGTACCCCGGGTGTACACCATCAGTGAACACCATCAATATCACTTCTTCACTTCAAATTCAAAGGACCACACATGGTGATCAAATCAAGTTGGAGTTCAGCTTCTTTTTTCCAAGTCCCTGCTTAAATTCCAGCAAGGAATTGAACATTTACACAAGCAACACACAGTCTATTGTCCTTCTTTTCCCTTCACCTGGACTTTTTAACAGAATCCTTCACAGCACGACAATCACCAGCTAAAGTATATCATCAAATGTGGTTGTGGGTTACAAATATGACATCTGGATTGTGTTTTACTCCAGTTCTTTCTCTCTGCCAGCATCCCTCCATTCCTACCTCCTTTCCCCTCAGCGCTCTACACTGTGCCTGGCGGTAATTGAGTCATTTTCTCCTCTTTCGAGCCCTCGAAAGAGCCGCCCGTCTCTGGCAGGCAGCCGTATCAAGGTGACCTCCCGCTATTGTTTGGGCCTCTGTGTTTTTGTCTTGCTAGCTCGCCGACATAATCACTGGCTTTGAAGCAATGTAATGGGTCAGCTGTGGCACTGAGACATCATTTCTGACCCTGGATACCTTGCTTCACAGTTTGAAATGTCAGTAAGGAGGCAAAGAGTTACGGCGATGGATGTAATGATGTAATACTGCAGTCAATCCTTCCTTTCTTCTGTGTCCCTCTCCCTCCAAGCACCGACTGCTTGATTCTGGGCTGGTTTTTCCTTTTTTTTTTTTTTTTTCTAGGCTTCTCCCTCTACAATACAGCTGAAAGGGAAATGAGGATGTCTCTCCTTTCCTGTCTTTGGAATGTCGTTGCTCAGAGGGAATAATCTCTGTCTGTTGAAAGCACTAATCTGTCTTTCAATCCCTGTCTATGAATTGTAACATCATTGTTTTGCAGTCAGGCTGCTTAAACTGCTTTTTAATCTTATTTAGCCACATCACACTCAACAACAAAGCCTCAATGACAGAAGTTTAGGACTGCAGAGGAGCTCTGGTGCCTATAAAACTCGACTCTTGTCGTCCTGGTGTGGATACTTGACATATATATTGTCCTTAACTGGGACATGGACTCAAATTGCACTGGGCAAATATGTCCCTGAGACTCAATGTAAAAGTGTTCTATCAGGGGAATAGGGATAACTGAGGATTAAAGAAGAATCTATAGACTTTTGCTGGATTGCAGATCGGGGGGAGGGGTTGTGAGGTCAGATCTTTACCTTTTAAATCCTGTTAGATCGTCTTGAAAGTCAATCACTGCGATATAAGGAGCTTCGAGATCAAGCTGCGAGAGTAACTGAAATGTCAATCCAATGGGGAATGTAGAAAATATATTTTTGATACCCGGTAATGTGTATGCATGCATCGTGTGAAACTGTGTGCTGACACTTTCATCTAGTCATCACAATAACTTGCGCTTGAGTGCTTTGAATGATATTTAACATTATTTAATGTGCAACATATACATTTTTGATATAACTGAAAATGAATTAGTTGTTTTAAAGTTTTATATTTTCCTTAAAAGCTTCAGCAGGTTAATGGATGGTAATGCCATGATCGATTCTGCCGACTGGCAGGATTCTTCATCAGTTCCCTTATTAGTTTCAGTGAGAAAACAAACACACCTGCTCAGGTTTTTAGCCTTAACACAACTACTTTACCGTCCCGAATTGCAAAGAGAACATTTCCAGCAGGCCTTTAGTGTAACCCACCCGCAGGTTACAGCTCTTCATCTCTTACTAGACTGCAGCAACACAAATCTGAGCGTGTGTCACTGCATTGTTGCATCTCAAACAGTGTTTCACGTCTTAGTCTCTGTCAGGTTCCAGGTTTGGTTTTTTGTGTTTTCAGAGTTTTCTCGGGTTGGTCTGTTCGTATTCTATTCTTTTCTGTCAATGTTAAATTTACTTCTTTTCCCTGTTGAGATTTGTTTTACTTCCATTTGTTCATCTCCCTGATTGTTTGCACCTGCATCCCGTTTGGTCTATGGCTTATTTAAGTCTTCCCCCTTTTCCTCGCTGGTTTAACTTCCTGTGGTCCTGGCTCTTGTTTGTTCCCTGTGTTCTCGTCCTGCTGTCTCTCTGCTTGTGCAGATTTATCTTAGTTGTGTTGATTTCTGTTTTGGACAGTTGAAGGACTTTTGTTGGTTACTCCCGCCTCTCGCTCTCCTGCATTCAGGTCTTAACCACAAACCCTGATGGTCTCCTTGTTGATTTTCTATGTACACCTTCATGAAAATTAGAGTCGGTTTTTGAGGTGGAACCGGTTCTTGATTCTCACCTCAAAGCGGAACATCTGGCTTTCTGTCTCGGTCACTACAACATATAAATAAATAAAATGTTCCGTGACGCTAGACGAAGGTGTTCATTAAAATAAAATCCAACTGAAGAGGAATTTCTATACATTACCTATTAATACACTGGATTATCCTTTTGATACTTTACCATTGTTTCTTTTTTGAATAACTCAAAATATGTTAGCGTAGGCCGGACTCCCACCGGGAGTGGAAGCACTGCGGTCTACCTCTGCTGCGGTCTGCCTTTGCTGCAGTTTTACTCCGTCCCCGGCACAATCTCAGCTCCCACTGGGAGTGTTTCAGAAGTGGTGAATATGTATATATATATAGTATATATATAGTATATGCTTTTCAAGTGATAGTATAATGCCGTGCAGTGGAGAAAACTTCAATATCATTTCAGGTTTTTTACTGTAACAGCAACTAAACGAGTGCACACACATTGGTCATTTAAGTAGCACAAGATCATGATTTCTTTAATGTTAAAAAAATCCGTTTCATTTGAAAGAGTATTTGCTTACTTGTAAGAATCGTCTCATACCTCTCATGTCCTCCCATCCCTACTGTCTTTGGACTCTCGTCCTGGTTGTCTCTTGCAAAAACTGCTTCATCGCCTCAAAGCACCGTCACACACGACAATAAAACGAGCTCACAGAGCAACAGTGGACATCATGGAAGAGCCAACTATGACACTCAAATAAAAGAATGATGGAAGAGAAAATGAGAGAGGGATGAAACAAGAGTCCAAACAAATCTTATTGGCTTGTAAAAGTGACTGAACCTTCACATGTGCAGCTTTGATGTGTTTTGTCGTTTGGACTTCCAGTAATAAAATCAGTAATTTCCACAGTGGATTTGAACAACATTCAGATGGCGTCGCCTTGGATCCCTGTTTGAATTTAAGAGCCTGTGCTCCGCTGCTGTGTTCCTCGCAGAGGACACACTGATCGAATTATGTGGGCTGTGTTATGAAACGACATGTGTTACACATATCCAGACCTGAAATACTAAGAACCAGGATTTTTGTCATATATTGTTCGATCTGGTCTTTTTAAACACACTGCTGAATTCACAGACGTTTTACAGTCTGAGGAGGTTCAGTCCAGTTCCCTGATTACAACTGAGCTCAGGTAGAGAGGGTTTCCTACAAGTATTTCTCTGAATGCCATTAGATTTCTACAAGCACTTCATGAAGCAGCACTTAACAGCAGGTGCATACGCACAGATTTAAGAGCTTTTTATCGCTGTGTGCTGGTGATGAAGAGGAGAGTGTACAGTCACAGTCTTGCAGTAGATCAGTGCTCAAACTGTGTTCGATTGTTAGTAACAATAAAATAATATATTACCTGTTTGATCTGTGTCTCTGCGTGTTTTATTTTCCTGTAAATGTATTTAATACACTGCAACAAGGTGTGTTTGTACCGATATAAACATATGTTGTTCACTTAAATTATTTATTTCCTTTTGTCTCCACTGATTTCATTAAGCTTGTCTTACTTGTTTCCATGATCCTGCTGACAGAAAAACACATTAAAAATACATTTAAGTACACAAATGACACTAACAATTTCCCTTTTCCTCTTGAAATAATTGGCTTTTGGGGAAAATAAATCCTGCTCTTATCTTAGCCGTAAACTGTGAGATGTAGCCTCGACCTGATCAGAATTTTTTTAATGAAAGGTTGCTTAGTGATTAAGAATAGCCGCTAGTCTTATCAAGATTAGTGTCGTCAGTGCGGGTTTGTCGAGTGAGCGAGCACGCTGCTTCTGGTTATGTGCTGTTCACCTGGAGGGTCGTTGTGTCTTTGAAAAGAGCTTTCAGGTTAAGCATCAAAGCAACTGTATTTGAACGGCGGTGTGTTTGATGGCTTCGGTGAGGATGCAGGGCTGTGTGATCCTTTATGGTCAGTCATGTCCACTGTTGGTTAAACTCTTTCACCGATCGATCGGATGAACTCCAGTGTGTTAGGAAGGAAATACTTAAAGTAGCAACACAGGACACGTGACTATCAGTAAGGCCTTTTGTGGTGATTTATTAAGAGTAGAGCTGGGCAAGTTAACGCGTTAACGCATTACTTTTTAAATGCAGACATTTATTTTATTGCATGCTTTTGTTTTGAAAAGTCTGTTACTGGCTGCTGTGGAACCGGAAGAGAATTGGCAGGTAAACATGCGCAAAAACCTAAAACAGACATGGAGAACGGTAAAAATTAGTGTACTCTACAGTTGAGGTAGCAACTCAGGTAGCAATATTAACAATTCTGTCTGAAAACAAAAATTCTGGACTGCAAGAGAACTTTCAAACCCCTTTATTCAAGATGATCGTGTCATTCCTCCATGTTCCATCAGATCTGCTCCATGTGTTCGCTGTCCTGCTGTTCTCTTACTGTTTACTTTAGTGGCTCCATCTAGTGGCACAGATGTGTAATGACAACAAAAAGTCTCATCCTCGATTATAAAACGACCCCCATTTTTGAGAATATGACTTCTAGATTAAAATATTGTCCTATATTTGGGTAGTCTGATCATGGACTTATTCAACAGCAGATGGGTGTCCTGCAATGCTGGAAACGAGCATCAGAAGATTCTGTGCTCGTCATGATCTGAGAAGATGCAGAGCTGGAGAGGCTTTGGTTCGATCTACATATATGCTGAGTCTTCATTCAGATTTCCACAATATTGCAAATATTATAGTATGTGATTCCAGTGCCGACGTGCTACCTGAACTGCCGCGCACAAAACCATATCTGGGTCACGTAAACCGGACAATGAAATATTAAAATAAAATTCAGTCAAATTTTTTAATTTCTTATTTTTGATCCAAGTCTGAAATTGATAATTGATATAAAAAAAATCAGGCCTTTTTCTAATTGTTTTGTGTTAGATTAAAAAAAAAAAAGAAAAACTAAATAAAACGTCACTTTTTAATCTTTGATTGACAATTAAAAATGGAAAGAATGAATGATACACGGATTGGTTAAGTTACTGAACTTTAACATGAACATTTTCACTTTAAAGTTCTCCCAGACGGAGGATTTGACAGAAACAAGGTTATTTGTAACAACTGACAAGTTGAACTCCTCGTTAAAAGTTTCTGCTGTTACCTCAGAAATTACCTGTTTTAATGTTCTGATTGTGGCTCAGGATTTTGTTGGTAGACTTTTTTTATTTTTCATAAAAAAACAGGATGACATTAATGCCCTGGCAGTGGCAATAAGCTTTATTTTATTTTACATTTTTTAAATTGAAATTTACACTAAATATGTGTTACTGACAAGTGCTGATGTTAAAAGTATTTGAACAACAAATGTTATGACACTTTAGTTCATATGGCAGCAGAACATTTAAATAAAAGTGACCTTCACACTACTTTTGAATTCATTATTTGATTTTGCGTATACAATGCGATTAATCGCGATTAATCAGGGAAATAATGCGATTAATCGCAATTAAAATTTAAATCATTTTCCCAGCCCTACTTAAGAGGTTTTTTTCTGTTTGTTTTTTTTTCATTTCATTTAGGTCCAGTAGCATAAGCAAAAGTATCCCAGTGGTGTAGAGTCTGTTATCATCTAAATAGCACATGCTTTTTTTTAATAAATCACATCGTAAGACAAAGGTAGATCTAATGACTTCATGTCACAAAAATGTAAGAAAAATGTGTGAAAGGGGAAAGGACTGGTGTTTGTAGGGTTACAACTATCAAGTAGTTTTATTACTCAAATACTCAATCGATTATTCCATCGGGTTATCAGAAAAATACATACTTTCACCAAATTAAAGAGCATATTCAAAAAGAAAAAGGCAGGTCTCTTAAAACAGTCAGCTTCACTCGCCTTCATTTCTACTTCTAACCACTTTATGAATTCATCATGAAATGTAAATGCGTACATGTTGTGTTCAGCTTCTGCAGAAATATATGTCAAATGGGAAGCAAACATCCTATCAACAGATACATATAAGGGACGATACTGTATTTTAGCAAAGCACCAGTCATTTTACAGTTCCCAGAAGCTGAATATACGAGCAACAACATATACATTCTGAGATCATGAAGAATTTCTAAAGAGGTTACTGGTAGAGATGAAGGTTAGTAGGAATCAATATTTTTTTTGCAGTTAAGTTAAGTTTCTCAAAGACTGGTTTCAGTCCGTCATTGCCTGCATTCACTGTCACTGAGTTTTGGCTTTTAATAGCTTGTGAAGACACAGAGAGATGAACAGAAGGTAGAGCAACGTTACTGTGAGAAAAATCATCGGAATCGAACTAACGTCATTCAGATTCGTCATCAGGCTGATATGATTGCCAGGTAAGCCGCTGGCTGGATAAGAGAGCGGGGCGCTTTGTAAGAGAAGCTTAACCGTGATTTGCTGTCAGTGCTGCGTTTACAGGCATTAAGGATGAGAAGCACTTGTCTCGTACCATCACTCCCTCATTCCCTTTCTCACGCTCTCTCCGTCTCTCTTTTTTTTTTTTCTTTTTTTTTTTTTTTCGGGCATGTGAGTGATTTGGCTCATTAAGATTGAGAGAATTAATTATTGTCTTCAAATGAAGCATGCTGCTCCCCCTTTCTCAAGTACTCCAGCGGCGAGGTTAGTGAAGTGTGGACGGCAGTGAGGGAGTGAGGAAGAAACAAAAAGCTAATGGGGGTGAAAAAGGAAAGGAAGGGTAGCAATGGAGACAGATGTGGTGGGGCTAAAGGAAACAACGGGCTCCAACAAATGCAAAATGATAAAAAAAAGAGTGGAGATAAAGGCCTGATGCATAAAGAGAACGAACAAAAATAGAGCGTGACCATGCAAGAGTCCAATATCATGAGATGGAGGGCTGAGGATAAGGGGGACAGTAGCGGGGAGGCGGAGCCTAAACAGGATTTTTTGTTTTTTGGCCGGGCTGCATGCTAATACGCTGGAGCGTATTGTTCAGCTCAGGGATCTGGAAAAAAAAAAAAAAAAAAAAACATAATCCAGGTCAGAGGGATGGAGACTAGGGGGAGGGGGAGTGCAGGAGAAAAGCAGAGCAAGCAGACACAAAAAAAGAGAAGAGGTCAGATACTGAGAGTCAAGAATGCAAAGAGAGAAAAATCAGCAATGCTATTTATGGTGAAAAAAAGGGTGTAGAAATGTTTAAAAGAGTAATTTCTTGTGGTTCATACACTGACTGTATACATCAGCGTATATGTCCAGTGTGTTGGAGCTAATATTTCCGGCTCTTGAGGAGGGAGCTTGACTGCACGAGGCCTCGGGGTGAAGCCACTCCAGAACATCTCCTCCGATTCAAGTGACCTGCTTTCCTGATGCCGGCTCTTTCCCATTACCCAGAGTGGCATTTCATTTAGCTTCCGTCATTCATCTTTCTTCTCCAGATGTGATGGGGACCCTTGTGAAAATGACACTTCACCCCTCTGTTTTTCTAATTCTGCTCGAGTGTCTAACTTCATTTATATGTGTGTGCGTTTCTTCCTTTGTTTCTGTGTAGCTTTCTCTATTATTTGTATTTTTTGGTCTGTTTTTATTCATTTATTGTCATTATTATAATTAAACGCCTTTGCATACTGCAAGAGGCATCTGTGTGTGAGGGTTTTTGGACCATAAAGACTAGAAATATGTAGCTCACAGCACAGATATGTGGTCATATTTGTCCATAGTCCAGCTTGAAGGGACGATATTTGAGGTGAGGCTGCAGTTAACGTGACTCAGCTGACAAATATCCCCGAGCAATGATCTCTGCTATCATTAAAAGTTTTCATGCTTCGAGACTAACGACCGTCGACTGCCATAAATTCAAATGATGTTTACCTTGCTGGAGCAGCGCTGTAACAGAACGTGTATTCCAGGTTTTTCAGGTGAGTTAATGTGTGAGATTGAGAGGATGCCACCTGGATTCTTGGGTCTTTGCTGAAATAAATGAAGAGATGATGTTAGCGGAGGAGCTCGGCTCAGTCGCAGCCAGCTTCCTCCAGCTGCAGAGCCGCAGCGCCAGCTGTTCAGATCTGGACGTGCAGACAAGCTGTTCTGGGCCGGGCCGTCTGCAGGGATCTTCTGTAACAGCATATGTGATTTTGACACTGGTACCAGCTGAAGGCAGTACATGCTACATGTATTTATCTGTGGAGCATGTTTTCTGCATTAATCATCAGATCTAAAGATAATCTTTCGCTGCAGTGATCCAAAATTTTAACGCTTTTAATAACTTTTGATGCAGCATTTTCGAACACTTTTTTCCTCTTTTAGGAAGATGTTGAAATAACTTTGTCAGTTGATGCTCACAGAAGATTATTTCAGTTTTCGCCCTCTGGAGTTTTGGTCTAAAAGTTAGTATGCTTTTATTACTATGTCGTGATTAAGATATTAAACATTGCAAACAAGATAGTTTCTAAAAGTTTGCATTGTCACTGTGAGCTTGTAAATGCTGTGAATTAGCATTTAAATCAAAGTCTGGGGACACAGTCCAGATGCCGTGGCTGCAGATGTTTAGATGATTAAAGATTTGGCTGAAACTAATACATGGACATGTACACTAGTTTTTTTCTCCCCTCTCCACTGTTGCTTTATGATCAATTTAGGATGATGGACTGCACAGAAGTAAAGATTCGATGCAGTCTTTTAGGGTTCATCATCTAAGCTGTTAGTTATGAAATGCCACTGCATGAATGAACCAAAATGAGACTTACGCATCTGTCTTTAAGGTTCGCTGAGTGGAATTTCGTGAATTCTGTTGACACAAATCTCTTGAGTTGTCCAGTTTGGGATACTGTTGCGATATTGAGTTGCAACGTGGAGTGGTGACAAGCAGATCAGCACTGTCTTTCTGAGATAATACAGCAAGTCAGGCTTCTTAATTTCAATTTAGAAGATGCAGATCTTTAAATATGCACAAATGCACCTGCAGCAGGACTTAAAATGGATCTACTAGATCTAATCCCGTTCATACCAATACAGTGGTACCTCTATTTATGAAATTAATTGGTTCTGGAAGTAGTTTCGTAACCTGAAAATGTCGTAAGTAGAAACGTGTTTTCCATGTAAATGCTGTAATCCATTCAGAACCGCCCAAAATTTGAACATAATTTTTATTATAAATTATAAATAATACATGAAATGACATAAAAACCTGTAAGAAATACATGTTAGAACTAGAAAAGCACTCAGAGAGCACAGACCTCCACCAAGCACAACAATTATCGAAAATTTGAAAGTGATCCAGAATCCAGGATTTCTTCCGCATCACACCCAAAATGAAATCAGTTCTTCCTTTTCACATTTCCAACAACTCTTGAAAATTTCATCAAAAACCATCCATAACTTTTTGAGTTATCTTGAACACAGACAGACAAAGAGACATAAACGCCGGCAAAAACATAACATAAAATTGTTCGTTTACCTGGTTGCTGGGTTACGCTCATACAGACAAGGGGCCCTCTTAGCCAATGGGATGCCAGGAAGATGCTAAGCGATAGCCAATGGCAGAGCAGCTTGGATGCACCGCTTTCAAACTGGGATACAGAGCCGACAAGTATGTTTACGTTCAGTAAACTCTGGGAGCTGCGAATAGCAGCGCTACTGTATTTTTGCCTTTCGTATCCTGAAATTTCTTTCGTAACTAAGAGGCAATATTTTCCCGTTGAGGCGTTTCGTAACCTGAAAATTTCGTATGTAGAGACATTCGTAAGTAGAGGAATCACTGTATATGGCAATCTGTGTTCACGATTGTACGAAAGAGATATCAGCAGATACCAAAACATCACTCTGCAACAAATTCTAAACCATTAACATCTTATTTTCCGGGCTCAGCAAGTCATTAAAAATTTATTCTTTGTGCATTCATCTGAAATATTACATGCTGCCACAAAGAAGCACAAGTGTATTCTCATCTCTCATGTTCAGTCCCTTCAGCTAATGTCCTCTGGAGCCTTTTGTCCTTGAACATCTGAGTTAAACCTCCTACAAACTTCAAACAATGACTCAGCATTGAACAGTAAAAGTCATTTTTTTTATTTTCTATTTTTTTCTCACCTTCAGACTGCCGTCTTGGTCTCTCACATCTACCTTTTAGTTGTTCCTTTTGTTGGCAGTTTTCCTCTGTTTCCTTTATGAATAAGTGTGCAGCTGTGCATGCAGTCGCCACGTGTGTCTTTTGAAACGCTGCTCTGTAGAGAGATGCATAGGAGCAGAGAGGATAACAGAGATGCAGAGAGCGAACACTGAGAAGAGATACTGGGGGGGGGGGGGGGTGCGTGCAGAAAGAGGATGGGAGCGAAAACAAACAGATTAAAATCAAAAGAAAAAACAAAGATGGCAGCGAGCTCGAGACAAAAGTTCGGCTTTAGCAGAGGTGGGGCTTGGCTGTTGGTCAAGTGTATACAAAGATTTATTTATTTATCATAGCTTTGGTAACATCTTCCACTAGAATCTTGGAGCGAGACGGGACTCGGCTTTGAATGCAAATGATTTCTCCTGTCCTCCTCTGCAGACTCCCTGCGCAGATAAAGTGTCTAAAGAGCCTCCTCTCTTTCTTTTTGTGGGCGGAGCATTCGTGTTTTTCAGTCGAGAAGATGCACTTTCTGCCCATCCCACCCAGAAACATGTTAAATCCCCCCCACACTTTCAACCCGTCCGTGCAGAATCATATTCATAATCCTGCAAATGTAAGTGAACATATGAAATTACTTTTTCCACACACACACACACACACACACAAGTACATGCACTCTCATTCCACAGTGGAACTTAATGGAGTGTTATCTGATCTGACATCTTGGCGCCGGGCTACTCATCTGCATGCAGGCAGTATTCACCAGCATTTCAGGGTCTGTAATAATAATAATAACAAGTCCAAACTGAAGAATTGGTGCGCCTAATCTGACGAGCCTTTATAGAGAAACTCATTCATGTAGGACCGCTGTCACACTTTATTACCATTCTCAAATCCTCTCGTGCGCCACGCACGTCGCCGACTGCTAAGAAACCAAAGATGAACTTCTTTGAATGAACATTATTTTTGTTTGAGACTGTATAAATCAAATTTGATACGTATAGATCGGATAGAGAGAGATGGGGGGGGGCAAGTTTAACAATAGGAGCAAACAATACTGAGGAGTCTGTCTGAACTCAACATACGCACCTAATAGATGTCTTAATTACAAGACTGGCCTGCTGAAATTTAAATTTTTTTTTAAGTTTATGATTTCAGCAACATCTCATCTGAATGGAAACTCTGGTAAGAGGAAAGTTTCACAGTTTCATGTAGTTTGTATTATATTCATATCTCTTGTCATACAATAATTATTTTGAGAGCTTAAAAATATCACCCTTTTTACACCAGCGTCTTGAAAGCCAATTAAAGATGTGCTTTAACATAAGTATCGTGTTATATATCTGTACCTGTAGGCATTTAAAATCTCTGGAGTGTAGTAACAGCTCCCAAGTACTTCTCCTACGCTGCAGCATCTACGAGGAAAATAACTGTGACAATTAAAGTCACACCTAGGTGCTGCGTTATGGAATAGTGTGGGTGGGTAATGAGGTATCTAACCTGATTCCTTGATTCCCTTTTTTTTTTTATTATTTTGCTGGCCATTGACTCCGTTACAGTGGCAAATACATGTGCTAAGAAAAAAAGTAATCTAAGTATCTGTGCATCATCTATCACCATTGTCAGCATCAGCTTTATCATTATCATTTCCAGTCCCCGTCTGAAAGCAGCCAGCTCCCAGGACGAGCTGCGACCTTGCTGCATCAGCCCCGGCGGTCTCCATTTTCTCCCAGTCTGGAGTGTAACAAAGTCCCTCTGCAACAGATCCGCTGCTTAATGAACTTCACCCAGATGCTAAGGGGAGGAACGGGCTCCCAGTAGCCTGCAGTCCCTTTCCCAATCTCAGCCTCACCTCCCAGTCTGCCCCCCTTTTGAGCCGTCTTCTAATATTTCTCTCTCTCATTCTCTGTCTCGACTGAAGTTGGTTTCGATTTTGATTATAAATGAGTTCCATTACCCTCCTTCCTTTTTCTCCGTTTGCACAGTTTCCTATGAACTGTCCCTCCTTTCTTGAGCCAAGGTTGGACGCTTCATGTATCCATAAATGCGCCGTCGCCGCTCTCATGGTGTAATGAAAACCTTTTCCACCTCTGCTTGTATTCTGGGGGGAAAAGTTAAATATTAAAGGAGTTTTGTACCGCCGCAAGTCTGTGAAGAATAAAGTCATTTATCTTTTCACATCTTCCCTTTCTCCACCGCCAGCCAAACATCGAGCGGGCCCCGCGTTTGTACTCCCCTTCACCTGTTCTCCCCCACAGCAAAAACAGCTCTGCCCCTTTTAGGGAGGGCTGTAAAATATTTGTTGTTGTAATTTTTTTTTTCCCCACTCACTAAAGCGCAAAATTAATTCATTTTCTTTTAGCAAAGGGAGAGCGTATATAAAAAAATAAATAAACACAAAGACATGGGGGAGCAGGTCAAGAAAAGAGATGAATGATGAAAAATTGATCTTTTTGAAAGCTGCATAATTCTCCTGTTCCTCTCTGCTTGGGACTGTTGGAGGGATGGTGTCACTCAAATAAAACATCTCTCAGCACCTTGACCCTTTTGCATAATGGACTCTAAATGCCTGCGGTAACATAAATAATGAAGAGCTGATGATGGTCTGGTATTTGAGAGGCATTACAGCGCCTCATCATGTCACACCAGCTTTTTTTCAAGCAGACACACATGGCAGTCATTAGTTCATTGTCAAATACCTTTTTTGTGAATATTTAAAAGCCACATATTTTCTTCAAGGTCCATCTTGTAACTCAGGCCAGTGAGACACTGTCCTGATGTCTGCAGTGGTACTTTCAAACCAAAAAAAAAGGAATGAATCAGAAAGTAATAATAGCTACAATTATACATCAAACACGCGTTTTATTTTTTCACTCATTTACTTTTACTGATCTCGATGGCAACTCATCAAACACCAGGCAAATCGATGCCTCTGTTAAATGGCTGTGACTAATCTCATGTTGTGATAATTAATATCCGTCTGCTCTCTTTGATATGCTGCAGAGTGCATCTGCTGAGAAACATTGCCACGGACATAAAGTGTTGCTTTACTGAGAGGGTCCAAGTCTCTTTGCTGTCAATAACAGTTGGTGCTTCTCCTTTTATCTCCTCTAATTCTCTCATGGTGTATTTGTATTCTGATGCAAGTGCTTCAGTTGAGATGTAACTTTTTGTCCGTGTGCAAAACGTTTCCTACATGTGAGCACACAGACATGCCCGTGCTTCCCCCTGATGCACATATACGCATTTAAACGTTCAGGTGGACCTGAAACGCACCAATCATTTCACTCCAGGGTGTTAGCATAGTGCCTGTCCTTTGCAGAAGGTTTGAATTCACTGCCATTTTGCATGTGTATTGGACATGTATGTGTATGTATGTGTATTGGACACCCTGCACATGTATGTAGGGTGTGACATGAAGGATGGTGGGAACATGGTGCAGCACCGGTGGTCAGAACTGAATAAGCACACGACACAATGAGTCACAACGCACAACTACAGCAGATAGTAAGAAAACAGTTTCAACTTTCCTTGCTGACGTTATCATTGGACTTAAACAGACAGCTGGTGGGTTGGACTGTTGGACAAAGTTGACCAACGAGCCAGGAATACTTCAGGCCAGGCCTTTAATGAGGAGATATTTTATCTTTGGGAGTACATACATTACTTTGAGAGACAAATCTCGTTGATTTGCTAGTATGCAATGAAACAGGAAAGAGCCTGAAGTCCAACACTATTCAAATACTTGAGTTGCCATTCAGGTATAAACAACCACACAAACATATTTGACTCACACAGTTTTGCTCTTCTGCTTCAGACGCAGAAAAAGAGATGCCGTGTGTGCATTATATTTTAATAATTATAATAACTGCTCGTTTTTTTTCAGTGCAAAAAGATAAAACATGGGACAAGGACATGAATGTGAATGAAAAAAGAGGAAGATTAAGGCATTTCATTGCTCCCCATTTAATATAAATAACAATAGATGAAAATATAAAAGCATTATTATAGTTCGAAAGGATGCCACAAAGCGCCAATATCCCTTTTCCCCCCGTCCCCAGACCACCACAAGTATAATCTCATCCCGTGGGAAACAGTGAACTGACATGAGCCTCATGTCCAGTTACAATGTGAGTTCAAGTGAGGGTTCAGGCAGCTGCTGTGGGTCCTTATTCCTGAGCTCTCCAACTGAAACAGACCGGTCTAAGGCTTCATCCGTAGTACTGAAATGCTCAGCAGCGCTCAGGAGTAAGACGTCATCGTAGCCACTGGTAGGGGGCTCTGGCGCTGACCGTGGTGCTGAAATGCTCAGCAGCGCTCAGAAATAAGACATCATTGTAGCCACTGGTAGGGGGCCCTGGCGCTGACCGTGGTGCTGAAATGACACATTCAGCTTTCAGCTGTACGCTGTGACATTGGACTTAAAGAAAATAACACTCCAAGGCCAGCTCTGTGGTTTGTTTGTTTTGACAAGTAATACATTACAGCTCTGTGGCAAATAGTATATAAATAAAAAAAGAAAACGATGACAATACTATAGTCCATTGAGACAGTTCATCGGGTGAGTTCTCATTGCAGTTGAACAGATGTGATACAAGCGTTTGATGGGAAATTGTCCCTCTGACTACAATATGTATGTGCTCTTCTGTCTTTTAGTGATGGTCTTCAGCGATAATTCAGTCTGTTTACAGCATGGTATTGAATTTAATATCAAGCTTAATGCTGACTCTGACAATCATAAGATTAATGTAAAGATTGTTAGGAATGAAGAAGTATCAGAGTAACATTAAACTGCATAACTAGTGACTTTTTAGACAAAGAGATATTTATAGAGTCTTGTAAATTATACACACAAGCAACGTTTCTAGCTCCTGAATTGGTGAGGTGTACAGTGTTTGCAAATAACTTTCCTTTCAAAGCTTTTTGTTCTTTTTCCATTCTGTTCATTTGTGGCATTTGTTACAAACAAAGGGGCCTTCAAAAGCTCACAGTAGCTCCTGAAAGTTCCACAAAAATGCAGTGGGAGACATATGTTTTTTTAACCTTACCTGTCTTGATGTCATAGAGTATTATGTTTTTAGATTTCAGAACAATGAACAAACAGTAATATACAGTTTTTAACCTGTTTTAGCACTCGCAGCTGCTTACAAGTAGTTTTAATGTTTGTATAATAATGGCCGATCTTTACAGAATATTTAAATGTGTTTTAACTGTTTGTTTCTATAAATCCTTCTGTAAGGTTTTATTAAAAATTGCCTGAATTGGGTCAAGTTTAAAAAAACAACTAAAAGCAAATGAAACCTGAATCCATTAGGAGGATTTGTCAGAAATGTTAATGGCTCCCCATTAAGAAACGCTGTTTGTGACAACAGCCTGCTGATTTGATGTTTATAAGGAGATCTATTTAACAGGATCCTTCTCTTCCAGTTAGAGTATAATATGTGTTAACTTAATCTAAGTGTCTGCCTCAGGTACTCAAAAGAAGTACATGAAAAAAAAAAAAGTACCATAATCTCTCACAAGCAACTTACTCGTGTGGTTTAATATACTGTGGAGAAACTCTCATTCTTCTGATTGGAGCTCAGAGCTACACACACTTTCTTATTGAAAATATAATTGCAAGTAGGTGCCACAAACATTGCTTAGCTTCAGTATTTATTGTAGATAAAATACAGTATTTTGGTTTTCTTAAATTGCGACAGACGGGCAGCTTTGACCCTCATGGTTTTATATCCTCTCAAAGCTTTTTCCACACAATCATATTTTACAATGCAATGCAGCATATTCTGCTATTGTGCAGAATCCCTGCACTTAATTTAAACTGCCTCTTCTGTCCGTTGCGTCGCTGCGGTTAGCTTAGCATGTGGGGTGAGGGAGGAAGATAGACTTTGGGCCTTAAATTATCCCTGTTCTACATTGGCTCTGAACCCTCCTGAGCATTGTGGGTGGACTGATTTCATGAGAGTGATGATGGTTTGACGTGGCGTAATCCTCTTTCACTGATCTCCCCCCCCGTCCATCTGCTTCATCTCCATCCTTCTTCCATCCTCCCTCACCATTTCATCTCTCCATTCAGACACAAACACATGTAGGTACACAAATAAAAGCATGCGACGACACATGCGCACATATTGTACATGCGCGAAACATCCAGTAGATTAGATGTGCTCTGCAGATTTCTGTCTGGCTCCGTTGATGCCTTGGTGTCCTCAAGTGTTCAGTTCTAGTAAAAATGCATGCGAATGAAAGTGTAATTTTTAAAGAAATGTGACAATTCTCCACAGTTGTTTTTTTTGGATTCAGAAGAGGATGCATGCAGCGCAAACATGTAATTTTAAAAATGTATTTCAGCAGGGACTTTATTACTTGAAGATGCTTAACATAACGCTCAATAAGGAGTTGCGCTCCTTGCTTGTAATTTGACGTGTTTAACAGAAATAAATATGAATTTGGGGCCCTACTTTACATAATTCCATGATTATCATTTTTAACTGAACATACATTTTCGAGATGCGATCTTCTTTGAAGCTCTAATGCTGCTGTCACTTGGGAAGCACATTCACAATAATTAATATTTAAATCATTACTTCTGTTTCTTTTGATTTCTTCTGATCTGAATAGATGTTTAGAAATGTGAAAAAAAACAGGGTGACATAGACTGCTCTTCTTTTTTTCAAACAGAACTAAGACTGCGTTAACACTCAGTTTCACTCATTGCCTCTTCTTCTTAACCTTTGATGACTCCTCTGGCATTTTTTTCCAACGTCTCTCATCTCCTCCCTTTTCTTAATCTTTTTTTCTTTATCTTCCCTCTGTTTCACTTCATCTGTCTTTCTCTTAGCCTTCCTTCTCATCATCCTCGCTCCCCCCTCCCCTCCCCTTCTCGCTCTCTCCTTGCCATAGCAGTGGGTGTACTAAGCAGGGATTAGGCGTGATTGAAGTGCTGACGTGAGAGTTCTTCCGCCAGGGCCTCTTATCCCCTGCAGCCCCCCAGAGAGACCTCTCATTGCTAGGCTTCAGTAGTAGTTTGGGTCTGGTCTCTCCAAGGAGTCCCCATGGAAATGGCCTCTCTTCATGCCTCCATGCTTTATCCCCACTAGCCTTAGTGCCTTTTCCTGATAGATGTGTGGATCGGCCCTTATAGAGCTCTCTGCCTGCCAGTTTCAAGCCTGGACTTTTTTTTTTATATATATATATTTTTTCTGCTCTTTCTTTTACCCAACTCTTCCGGATGATATTTTATAGGCGTCCCAAGCTATAGGACCTGCTTTCCATCATGATCCAGAATGGTTCCATATCTGTGGCTTTTAATAAACCTATCGTAAACCGTATTAGATGAGGATTCAGGGAGCTTTGTCACCTTTTATGATGCATGATCACAAGTGTTTTCCTTCCATTGAGCCGCGCGACAGCGACGTTCTGTCACAGTAGCGCACGAATATAAAAACACGGAGATGGCAGACGTTGAGGAGGCTTGTGGGGTAAAGGATGGGTGTTGCACCAGTCACTTCCCACGGCCTAAATCTTCATTAAATTTTCATTCATCCTCCACCCTCCGCCACGCTGATGGTGATTAACACATAAAAGAGTGGGAGAAGCGTGATATGGTGTGGTTTACCCCCCCCCCCCCCAACCACCACCACCTGACTTGGGTTCTGCAGGGGAGTTCGCTTGTGAAGCTATAGGAAGAAAAGACGGAGCAGGAGGAAAAAGGAATTCTTAAACGCGGAGCGTAGCGTTGCCCTCGGGGGGCCGAAGCAAATATTCATGGAAACGCTTGTTTCAAGGTTGTTGATTTATCCAGCATTTCATTTTGCCTCTTTGCTTTTTCTCTTTCTTTGGTCGTGTTTTTACAGTGGAAAGTGTTTGCTCAAGAAAGTGCCGTGATTACCTCCCGGAATAGTCCCCCTCATCATCGTTTGCCCGCTACGAGAGCTTTTCGCCTCAATTACAACGCAGCTTTTGGCGTTTGCAGCAGCAGCTGTTTTACATCTCAACCTCGCTGTTGAGAGCTAAACATTCAGAAGTATTTGAGAATTATAGTTTTTAAGAGGGTGAGCAGTAATTTTGGTGTTTCTTTCATGTGGGGTACAGTTCCCACACCGAACAGTGACAACAAATAGCACATGTACGGTCGAGTTTGAGCAAAGAACAAGCTAAACTAACACACCTACAACAGACCACAGACAAGTCAATGACAGCTGGTAATTAAAATGCCTTTAATCTTTTCACAGATTTTTCATGAAATAATAAAGGAAAAAGATTGAGTTTGTTCTTTCTGCAGGGTTCAGACTGTCTTGAAAACTGTGGAAATATGTGGAATTTGTGTTTCACCAGTCAGATTTCTCAAACCCAAATTATCAGTCATATTCTAAAAAGATGAAAATCTAAAATTTGATTGATTATGAAGCAGAATTTTTTCATGAAGATTATATTTTTAAAAAATGGAAGCAATAATGTCTTTTTCATTCACTTCATATGCCACTTAAAAAGCTTTTATTATTTTCACCAACTTTCATTTCAGCTATTAAGACATGTTTTAAAGAAACTGCAGTTTGGGAGAATACAGTCCTTCCACGTGACAGAGCGTTCTTGGAAAATGCACTGAACCCAGTTCTGTTTTGGATAATTATACAATAACTTGCACTTACAGCGTTTACCCGAGCCATGAAACATACCCAGCTTTTAAAGGTGGCATACTACGACTAATATAGCCAAGCCGTATATTCGCTTCTTTTGTGCTTGAAAGCGAATATTCGTAACAACACAAAACCGCTCAGACGACACAACCTCTTTGCTTTGTTTGTGGCCACCTGAAGCTCAAAAATCGAATTCAGTGAGCTGTTCAGATTTGCGCTGCACTGTAACATCACAGAATTACCCATCCTCCACATCTGTATCTCCACCCGCTTTCAGATTTCTGCTGCATTTGCTGGACGTCGAAAGCGTGTATCACAAAGCTGTGACACCTAATTTTAAAGAGGCATGCCTCATAACGGAGTTGAAAAGCTGACCCCAGCGCCTTAAATCACCTGCAATGACCAGAGTGTAAAAGACGTGGTTGAAAAGGTGCTTTGGTGCCAGTGATATACTGACCAAGAGACGCTGCAGGAATTTAATTAGGACCTCAGGAAATGGTGTCAGCATTAGATGAAAAGGGCACAGTATGTTGGGGATGTTGTATTGAAGAGAAAGTATTAATATCCAACTCAATTCTATCTCAGTTAGTCATTTAGACAACTGATCTGCATAATATTTCACTCTATAGTCAATAGACTCTATAGGCAACATGCAGTCCTTATTTTTCTGTCTGTATACTGCTGATTTCAGGTCAATATTCTGTGTTAAATGTCAAACCACATATATATATATATATATATATATATATATATATATATATATATCTATATATATATATATATATATATATATATATATATATATATATATATATATATATGGATATATATATATATATATATATATATATATATGATAAAAAAACTTATAATGTAGAAAAAAATGGGGAACTAGAAGAAGTGATATTATCTTTCCATTCAATATATTGAGGTAAGCTAAGAGGAGTATAGAGTTCCAGTTAGTTTACCTTCACCTTGAGCTGAAATGAGCTTAAAATGTTGTGCACTGGTTTGGTGAAAAATGATTTTTAAGACCTGGTGCCTTGAATTACAATTTCCTTGCTATGTAATACCATGGAAACGTATAGTTAGATTGAAACATATGCGATTCGGGTTTTTCCGTTCATGTCATCAGATTTCAAAATGTCCATTACAAAAAATAGATAAATAAAAGAACAAGGAAATTTGAGTCTGTGTTGGAGCCCTGTTGTTTGTTTGATTTTACTTTTATTTAACTGGGTGCACGGATATAAGTGATCCAAAAAAAAAGGAAAGAAAGTAAAAAAAAAAAACAACAACTTTTCATCTGATTATTTTTTGAAAGCATCCTCACTTTAATTTACTGTACGGTTTAAACACATATAATCCTCTCTCCAGATTGCATATGCTCGTATGCCTGTGGACTGCAAAGCCCCGCTCACAGTGTACTGTACGTTCATATTAGAAAATTGAGCTGAACAATGGGGTGATTCTGACCTACTTTAAATGTTAATGTGCTCAAAGATTTCAGCTTGGTGTACATCTATTATGTGTTCACTGTTTGGCTTGGGCTTATATCACTCACATCTGTCACATGTGCTGGAATTTGTGGGTATTAAGGATCTTGAGAAGTGTGTTTTTGCTCGTTAAATGATTCACTTCTGGGGTCCAGGTTCAAGATCGCAGGCTTTACGATCTTGGCTCGTCTCGCGTCATTCGCAGTCATGTGTTCAGCCATTTAGGATGAACTGGAGACTGTTTTGACACATGAATGCTTTGAAATTGATCTATGGTTTTTATTGAAATGTTCCATCCCTTTTGCCTTAATCAAATCTGAACTCGCATTTTTATTTCTGGTCGGTACTCAGGTGGAAAATGATGTTCCTTTCTTAGGATCGCCAAACGAACGCCTTTGTCGCGCAGTGTTTGCAATATAAGCACACAAAAACATGTCCTTGTTGTTCCACTCGGTCCTTTATAACATCTGCACCAAGGCTGCACAGTGCTGCGTGCTTTCAGAACTGAAAACAAGGTTGTCTTTTACAGTACAGACCTGCCACTTTGACTCTGTGTCCACCTCCAGCGCTGGCCCGGGGGCACGTCAGCTCAGCTCCTTCATTCTCCCTCTGTGTCGAGCAGACAGGAAGACAGGATGCCAATGTGCAACAAAGGTGCATCACTATTATGTCCATGAACTGGCAGTACGAAAACATCTTCAGTTGCAGCCTGTGCAGTTTTTCAAACTTGCTGTGCATGGCGTTGCTGCAGGGCAGGCAGGCTTAAAGGAATCCTTCATTTTTAGTGTCAGAATAAGTGAAAAGTAAATGCAACAAAGATACAGTAATCCCTTTTTTTTTTTTGTGGGTTAATGGGCGTGGTTAATTTTAAAAATATTATAATTAATTATTATAATGATAATATTATTCTAACATAATAATTAGGGCTGGGCAACGATTAAAATTTGTAATTGCGATTAATCGCATCATTTCCCTGATTAATCAGGATTAATTGCATTGTATACGCAAAATCAAATAATGAATTCAAAAGTAGTGTAAAATGCACCTTTATTTAAATGTTCTGCTGCCATATGAACTAAAATACCATAACATAACACTTTCAACATCAGCAGTTGTCAGTAACACATAATTTAGTGCAAATCTCATCTTAAAAAATGTCAAATAAAATAAAGCTTATTGCCACTGCCAGGGCATTAATGTCATCCTGTTTTTATTTAAAAAAAAAAAAATTTTTTTCAAACAAAATCCAACAAAATTATTGTGGCTCAGCACAATCAAAACATTAAAAAAGATCATTTCTGAGGTAACCTTTAACGGGGAGTTCAACTTGTCAGTTGTTACAAATAACCTTGTTTCTGTTGAATCCTCCATCTGGGAGAACTTTAAAATGAAAATGTCCACGTTAAAGTTCAGTAACTTTACCAATCCATGTATCATTCATTCTTTCCATTTTCAATTGTCAATCAAAAATACAAAAAAAATAAAAAGTGACATTTTATTACGTTTTTCGTTTTTTAAGCTAACACAAAAAAATGAAAAAAGCCTGTTTTTTTAATATTTCAATTTCAGACTTGGATCAAAAATACAAAATTAAAAAACAGGCCACAGGACTGAATTCATTTTATAATCGAGGACTGGACTTTCTGTTGTCATTACACATCTGTGCCACTAGATGGAGCTGCACTGAAGTAACCAGTAAGAGAACAGCAGGACAGTGAACACATGGAGCAGATTTGATGTAACATGGAGGAATGACGAGAAAGTTTTGTTGCAGTCCAGAATTTTCTTTTTCAGACAGAATTGTTAATATTTCTACCTGAGTTGCTACCCGAACTGTAAAGTTCACAGATTTTTACCGTTCTCCATGTCTGTTTTAACTTTTTTGCATGTTTACCTGCCAATTGTTCCAGTTCTGAAGCAGCCAGAAACAGACTTTTCAAAACAAAAGCATGTGAGCAACATGAGTTAACGCGCGATAAAATAAATGTTGGCGTTAATAAATTAATGGGTTAACGCAATAATAACACATTATCTTGCCCAGCCCTAATATATATATATATATATATATATATATATATATATATATATATATATATATATATATATACTTCATAAAACTCGTGCATCCTTCATCAACAAACTGATCAGGAAAGCTGGATCTGTGCTGGGTGGAACTCTGGAGCCGCTGGAACTGATTGTACAAAAAAGAATGCTACACAAGCTGATGAAGATGATGGAGGACTCTTCACACCCTCTCCTCGACACTGATGACAGTGATCAAACAGAGTGTGTTCAGTGAGAGGCTTCTACAGGTCCGTTGCAAGACGGAAAGATACAGAAGATCATTCCTGCCAGCAGCCATCAGCCTCCACAACAAGACTTAACACCTGTTATTATATTATTATTATTATTTCTGTCTGTTTTTTATTTAAAAAAAAAAAAGAGAGAGAGAGCCCTTACTACATTGAATTTCACTTTATGGGATAAATAAAGTATTTTTCATCAGTCACCTGTTGTTGTATTAATTGCTCAAAGGAAGAGGTTGAGCTTGTATTTTCATGTTATATAAAAAATCTATAAAAGACTTTAAAGGAGGGGATACTGTAAGTCTTGACAGCAAAAGGCTGACAGGTGAGCCCCCTGCAGTCGTGACAGCAGGTGTGGGCAGAGTATCGACCCAAGCTGGAGGACAGATTCTCCGTCGGCATTAATGATTGGCAGGGAGGAGGTGAGACTGTGAGAACAGCCCTGGTTTTGGTCTCAGAGCGCATGTTACTGTTCGGTTTCTCTGCCACTTTTTCAGATATTTAAAAAGCCCAGACTTCGAGGGATAGTTACAACTCCCCGTCACGTAGGAAAAAAATGATTCCCGCTTTCAAATAGCGTCACTCGGTTTGGTTCTCGGAAAGAGCTGCCCCCCCCCGAATCCAGCTGGATGAACCTCGTTGGCTCTATACTTACAGTATGTGGCCATTAAATACCACATCAGACCGGAGAACCTCTAATCCCAGCATTGAGTAGCTGTGTGGCCAACTTCTCAGTTCCCTCCCCCTTCTCCTCCTCAGTCCCTTCATATGGCCCTTCTCACAAATCATCTGATCATATACCGAAACTGAAAGTCCAATAGAAGAGTTCCATTCAAATGCAGATAAACTTCATCAGCATACAGACATATATGGAGTGAGGTTTCTCTCAGAGCCTCTGACCTTGGTGGTTCTCATCGGATATGCTCAGCCATCACCCAGTTTGAGGTCAACTTTTATAAATTACAGGTTTACATTTACAGTCTTATAAATGTTTAGAGCCTAAGCTGCCTTCCATGTTTCCTCTTTCAAAAGCAAAAATGAATGCCAGATACTGACGTTTTCACGTAATGGAGAAGTAGTGATCTATAAATGCACATCTTTGTTGGTGAGGTCATGATGCTTTTTTTTTTTTTTTGAGACTGTCATTCTTTGATTTATAGTATCTATTTCATTTATACTTATGACTCCAAGTCTCCAGAGATAGCAGAGAGCTTGCTGGCTCGTCTCCACCGTGCCACATTTTGGGGCCTCGTTATTTCTGGATGTTATTTGATTTTAACTTTGCAACAGGCAAACTGATCTGCAGCTCCTCATATTGTTTATCACACTGCACTTCAGGGGAATATTAAAACTGAAGTGATCAGTCCCGTTGAGAGCTAGCTACCTTGTAAGCAGCTTCTGAGGAGTCACGATGGTTAATCCCGATCGAGAACACGGTGGACGAGGTGCTGGAGGAGGCGAAAGAAGCAGCGGCGCATCCCTGAGCTCACCGTCCATCAAATGGGGATTTCATGAGATCAGTGGAGTGCTCCAGATACCACCTCTGACATTTTTTTCCTTGTATCTTTGTTCCTCATTTTCTTTTTATGTGCTGCCCCTTTTTTCCCGCTCAGCGTGAATCGGCTCCTCTGCTCCACACTACACTGCACTATTTGGATAAACTGTCATGTCCATTATCGTCATTGGCGCCATCTTTGCTCACTAACCCCAACAGTGCAAATATGGTTGTGTGTGCGTGTGTGTGTGTGTGCGCTTAGTTATTTTCTCCAGAGTAATTGACATTTACGTAGATTGCTCCCAGCACACTTGTGCAGCCGTAGTCATCTGTGACAGCTGTATGACTTTTAGCATCTCACCATGTGCTGGTTCCTGCTTGCTTTCAGAAAAAATGAGATGTGTTAAGACTTGAGAAGCTCTTCTATGTCGTGGACCTATTTTTACTTCTGTGTTTGTTTGTTTGTTTCCACCTTTTTTTTTCCTGTTAGTACACTTGGCATACGACTACGTTCTTTATCTGCTGCGGATCAAAGATGAAGAATCACGAGGAGCAGAAATGTGTGGAGAGTAAATCAGAGCCTGTTCCTTTTTAAAATCCCCGCACACGGAAGAAACCCCGCAATTCATAAAACGGCGCTTTGTGAGATCTTCCTTGATAAATATTGGCGAATGAGGCTGGACAGGTAGAATGAGTTCTACCTGGATGTGCTCAGAAAAAAATCACCCTGATTTCATCTTGGTTTTAGCAAGGACGCTGCGATCTGTCGGCCTGCTTGATCTGTTTCCTGCTCGATCTGTTTCCAGGGCAAATGTCTGAATAATGTCGCTTGTTTTGAGCCTGCATGCTGAAAAACACTCCCAAAAAAAGAAAAAAAAAAACCTTACAAGCTTTATCTACAGCAGTGATTCTCAACCTTTTTTGGAACAAACGCCCCTCTGAGCCACCATGATGCTCTTACACACCCCCCCCCCCCAAAAAAAAAAAAAGAAAAATGTGCGTGTATGTGTAAGCAAGAATAAATCCATAATTTATGT
This sequence comes from Hirundichthys speculiger, assembly GCA_018398805.1. NCBI lineage: Eukaryota > Metazoa > Chordata > Actinopteri > Beloniformes > Exocoetidae > Hirundichthys > Hirundichthys speculiger. The sequence goes on from JAGFBZ010000651.1 coordinate 231,578, forward strand.
AATTAGCATAGTACTGCCGGCACTTTTTCTTGTTTTCCGCCATTTTTGATTGTACTGTAAATGTTTGCGATTAAACGTGATTACGTAGTGTTGATTGTGTGTGTTTCCATTGGTTGTTGAATGAATGTGTTTATGGGCGTTACTATGGCGACCGCTTCCGCTCGGCTCGTCTGATTGTGACGTAGAGAGAAAAGCAGATTTTACCGGGTCATGGAAGCAGCAGACTCGGGGTTTTGGTCTCAGACAGCAGCTTTATTTGTTGAAAGAAAATAGTTTTATTGAAAAATAAATTGATTTGAACTATAAAAAAAAAAAAAACCTTGGAAAACCACGGAAGGTTTAGAATAGAGTTCTCAAGGTGTGGCGCCTCTCATTCGTGCCTGAGCGCCCCCCTCTCAGCCCTGACGTTTCCAGCGCCCCCCTAAAGGTTAAGAACGCCCCCTGGGGGGGCGTTACCGCCCCTGTTGAGAAACCCTAATCTACAGAGTACAACCCCACTGACCCACATTCATGTTTGACTGTCTTGCTCATCGCCTCCTCAGCAAACAGAAGTCATGTTTTCCTTTAATAGGACAAAGGTTCAGTCATCAAAAAATCATTTTGATATGGACTTACTTTTGTTGGCTCGTCCTCATGAAGCATAAGTTACATATTTTATTTTATTCTTTATTTTTCTAAAGCATGACTGCAATCATTTTAATAACATTCTGGCCTCACAGCAAAGGCATATTGTGCTGGTGGGTTTTTTTTTTCCCAGAAGCCCCGGCGTGACTTCTCAACGCTTCTGTCTCAAATGTTAGATTTCAACTCTGCAGGTGTGAACAGTGTGAGATCACATCTCAGCATCGTTGTCTGACGTTGTTTGCTCGGGGGTCATGCACTGGGTCTCTGTAAAGCGCCTAGAGACAATTGTCATTGTAACAGACGCTATATAAATAAAATTGAATTGAATTGAATTGAATTGAATTGAATTGACATACTGGCCGTGACAGTTTTGTGAATCTGACCAACTGCTTCTAATGTCTAAGCGCACCCTAAAACTGAATGAGCGTTCCTCCACTTTTACACCTACGTCCACGGGCTTCCTCCGCCAGAGTGGATCCTTTCAATGATCCGGTAGAACGGATGCTGGTAATGTTTGCTAATGTGACTGCTGTGTACCGTTACGTGAGGGCGTTGAGCCCGTTTCTCAGAACTGGCTGAACCTGTGAAGACTGTCAATTACTACATCTTTATTATTCACAAGTTAAGGCCGCGAGCGAATGTCCTCATTTGTTCTCTAATTTAAACGAGTTAAACTCCGACCAACTTTCAAACGCTGAATGTAGATCGGTGAGTCAAAGGTCTTGCATAAACATGGAAACGTTAATACTAATGTGGTTTTATTTGTGCACGAAGGATGTGTGCAAACATAAGGCAACGCAGTGACTCATCTCTTTTCTCAAATTTGCGCAGCAAGCCAAGAGTTTTTCATGTAACGTCCTCAGCGCAATGGAAATAGGCCACAGAGGTCCACGAGGTGTTCACTTGTGTGTTATCAAACCAGCAGTAATCCCTTTGGCGTTTGTTCCTCTCCCCTCGTAATTTGAAGGGCTCCACAGGAGAGAGAGCAAGCAGGCTGAAATGGAGGGGGGGGAGCTGGGGAAAGAGACAAAGGGGATGCTTTTAGAGTACCGAGCCATATAAAAACCCTTTTTTTCTATGTGATAACGCATGAAATGGAGGGAGATGGAGAACAAGAGTGACAGAGAGAAAGCATGAGAAGAAAGACGGGGACAGGAGGACTCAGGGGTACGATGCTCAGACAGAGACAGATTCGTGAGGCTGAACATCAGCTCCTGCATTCAGAGACTTGTCTCCACGTCTTCTGAAGTCGTACCACCTCGACTTAACCGCCTCGCCGTCTGAATCTGAGTCTCAGTGTTCCTCTCTCATCCTCTCTTTGTGATTCTTGTTCTCGTCCCCCCCCCCCCCCCCCCCCGCTCCCCGCGCAGTCATCCACTCAGCGTGGTGATTTATCCCGCCATCTCCTCGGTGTCATCAAAGAGGGACGTCTGGCTTTCCAGACTAATGTCAGTCACCGCAATCGAGAGTGGGTAATGTTATTGGCTTCAGCGCTAGATAAGCAGTTCTACATGGGCATCCTAGGTTTCATGTGACAGGTATAGTCATCTTTGGTTGTACTCACTTGATTTGTGATCATCATCCCTATAGAGCCCTGTTTGGGTCATAATTCAATGAATGAATGATCAAATAATTATTATGAAATGCAGGCGTTTATTATTATGAAATATTTCCCATTATTATGATAATGGTTTAGTTTTTCATAAGAATGAGCTTTTACATAATAATGGATTCGTTTTTCATAAGAATGATTTGTGTGTCAATCACAGCAGAGAGGGCGGAGCCATTTATGTGATTGGCTGCTCTTTCATTCAGGCATAAGCAACAGAACAGTTAATATCGATAGTGGGCGAGAGGTGCAATGTATATACTCCAGGCCAGTAGGTGGCAGAATGCACCTCAGTTTACGGTTAAAAGTTGACATCGACTAAGAAACGACAAGGCTTCCCGTAGCTCAGTCCAAGCTGCCATAGCTACAATCAGACTAGGAGCTCACCTTGATGACGCCACGGCCCGCTGCTAACGGGACCTCACGGCCAAAACTAGTCGATGTCAGAGCGTAGAATGGAGAAGGATCAGCCAATGAGCGTGCAGGTCAACCACTGGTCCCGCCCAGTGGCAAAATGTCATTATTATGTAAAAGCTCATTCTTAGATAAAAAAAAAAAAGCCAATTCTGAAATAAACTATTATGCATTAAACTAAGATTAAATAATAATAAAAATAAATTTCATAATAATAACATTTTTTCATAATAATGGAAAAAAATTCATAATAATACACATATATTTAATAAAAATGGGAAACATTTCAGAATAATGGATACATATTTCATAATATTAAATGTCTGTATTTCATAATAATAGACTCATTTATTCATTGAATTATGACCCAAACGGGCCTCCATACATCCCGGGTGTCATACTTTGTTGGTAGTATGTGCGCTTGCCGCTGCAACGTAAGGAAGAGCTTAAACATTTTCATTCAGCGGAAGACCAAAACGCTTCGCGTCGCTCTAACAAGTTGGGATTAGCATAGTAAAAAGTGTGGGAGGGCTCCGCTCCACAAATAGCAAATACCACTTTCCTCAATGACAGTAATTCTGCATTTACCTCTGCGTTTCAGAATCAGTCGCTTTGACTGTAGCCTAACAGGATTTGGGGGAAGCAGCTGGCGTTTGTTCTTCATAAAACTCCCACACATATTCCCTCATTTTGTGAATGTGGAAGTTTACAACTCGTATAGCAAGCGTGCTAACAAGCAAACGTTGAAAATGATTGACAATGCTGACACGTCTGCCTTGTTTTTTTTTTTTTCCTGCTTCTCCCTGAACAGCCCTTCTCCTCGGATCCTCTTTGCTAATTTTAGACAGCTGAGAGGAGGCTGTGGGATGGATTTGCCTTAGTCTGGATCAAGCCAAGCTCGGTAGCAAAGACGAGGCCTAAACCCTCCCCCGTTCCCTAAAGCACGCTTTTCCAGAAAAACATAAATGTACACGGCGTAGGCAAGCGGGGAGGAGGAGGGATGGAAATGCCAGCGTTGAGAGAGAAAAAGTGATGTTTCCACAAAATGAAGGATGTCCTTTTGAGAGTGATTCTGTTTGAATGATGTAATTAGTGTAGCTGCCGTCAGCATATGCCAAAAATTACTGTCCGCCACATGTCGAAGTGAGTGCCTGCGTCCTGTGCGATTAATTTATAAGCGTGTGCTTTGACTCAGATTCTGTGCACGTATGCCTTGATATTGCAGTATTTATTGCTTATTTACTCGCAGTCAGCCGTGCAGTTAAAGGCTAAATAAGGAGCTGAGGTGAGGGGAGAGTAATCCATCGTTATTCTTATCTCTTGAAGGAGCACATCGTAACAAATGGTTGCACACGCACACCCCGACACACACTAAGTGAGAGTCCCACATTGTTTTGGCTACAGGCTACAACTGGTTCGAGCAGGATTTGAAGCAACTCGAGTGCTTTTCGCCCTTAATTTCATTAAGCTTAGCGTTGATTACGATTCTCTGGTTTTTCTGCAGCTTTATCTCTGTCCGACTATCTAAGAAACAGATATTCCACTCAGCTTCTGGATACACATGCAAAGAGGAAAGGGGGGATATTTACAATTTAGCCAACTTGCATCTGATCTCACGCTGCACTCTAACTTGATTTCTTAAAATCAAAACAGGCTGTAATGTAACAGAATTGTTGCTCGCCTTCTTCCTAAAACATCTGATTGGCTATTAAGACAAGGTCACCCTTCAGGAGTGAGAGGGATGCTTGTGGTTAACTCTGTTAGCACTTCCTTGCTAGCTAGATCACATTGGCTACTAGGGCTCTTTCACAGTGAGTCATGTTTATTTCATTGTCCCTTTTATGGCACCGCTGTTCCCCTTTTAACCTCTCACCTTCCTGCATGCAGCTAAATGTTCTTCCAGTACACAGGAGACTAAGTTATAGAAGTGATAAATATTAGATGGCTCAGCCCCCCACCCCCCACAAGGGAGGCCTCCTAATCCTTTTCAAGTGCTGGAGAGGGGCTTTACCTCCTTCCCACACTCATTAGCTCATTATTTTTGCAGGGAGTTGCACTCTGCTAGTTTCAAGAAAGTAAAAATGTAATGCGTAAAAGGACGACACACCATCTGGTGACTGTCTAGAAACTGCTAACGTGTAAAGCATTTACAGGAAATGTGTTCTGATTTTATTTTTTGGTAATTTTGGTTAAGCTGTGTTTTACTGAAAGCGATCATTTAGAACCCAGGTGTAGTTCTCTAATCTCTCACTTATTGCAGCGTACTGTTAGTTATTAGGGGTGTGAAAAAAAATCGATTTGGCAATATATCGCGATTTTTGCCCGCTCAATATAATATCGATTTTTCAGCTCCTAATATCGATTTTTTTTTTAGGAAAATTCAAAATGTGCAAAAACACATGAACAATAAATAGGTTGTTTTGAAACAAATAGTTTTGACTCAATTTGTCCTCTGAATGACTTGATTTTGATATTAACTGGGTTGAATATCTCAATATATCGCCATATCGTGATATCGTGATATTGTGATAATATCTTACCGTGACCCAAGTATCAAGATACATATCATATTGCGAGGTCCTTGCCAATACTCACCCCCATTAGTTATTTGCCGAGTCATTTTATAACACAGTAACAAGAAGACTTAAATACACACAGGATGTTTTGTGAGAACAAACTTAACATCCACCTCACAGTGCCTGATTACAAGAGGGACCTTTTATTTTCTACTTTGGCTCTGACATTTCCCATGACTCATTGCAAACTTGGAAAGTGTGTCAGCATCAGTAGTAAAAAAAAAAAAAAAAAAGACTTGGTATGCAACGCCACAATGGATCTGAGCATATTACAAATGAAGCCTGGTGCTCGATGTGATCATTTTCTAATAAATATATTTCTAACAATGTAAATGTGCGCTTGTTTAGCATTTTCCCTGCTGCGTGGAACATAAATGTAGCAATCATTCAATTGCAGTAATTTGAATAATTGCGCAACTATTCTGAGTCGGAAAGGCAAGGCTGTTTATTTATTTATTTCCATTTGGTCGCTCTGCACGTGTTTCTTTTGATAATTGGCATCCTGAAGCTGTTTTAGACTCAGCCCACATCCACATTAGTGTCCACATTAGTGGCTTAAAGGTTTTTCTCCCAGCTATGGGAGTTCTCACTTGTCAGTGTTTCTTTGATTAAGATTTAATAATATGACTTGTAGTTAATAATATTTGCTCGGGGGTCATGCTGTGGGTCTCTGAAAAAGCGCCTAGAGACAATTTGTATTGTAATAGATGCTATGCAGCTAAATCTGAGTTGAACTGAACTGAAAAAGTAAAGCTCTCTCTCCACAACGCACCGCTGTAAATGCATCTCACACATCCATCCGTCCTCACTTCACATGCACGCACAAGTGAAAACAGGCTGAAAACTCCAAATGGCCCTTATAATGGCTATCCAGCGGCACGAGAAGGCAGTTGGAGTGTTATTGAATGTATGCTTTAGCTGCACAACAGTTAATTCCAATGACAACAAAGTCAGCAGCACTTGCTGCTCCGGCTCCAAGGCTGCCGTTTCCACCGTCGCTGAGGTACAATTGCGCGTTATGTTCTCGTAACGGTCATAGATATTCATCAGGGATGGATCCGTAGTGACTGAGGAAAGAAAATGATGAAGTGAATCTCTGCGACTACGTCATTGCTTCTTAAGGCTTTCAGTTTTGTCCATCCACATGAGAGCATTTACAAAGTAGCAGTTCAACATTTGTACATTTTCTAGGGTTGACTGTGCCAGTAGTGGTGTAGATATTAGGCACAACTGTAATTTATTTATTTTTTATTAATAAATAATCGCGATTATTTATTAATCGCGATTAATAAACATATATGTTCCCTTCATCAAACAACTGAAAATAGTTTTTGATCTGCAAAAGCCTGATAGTATTTGTTGTTGGAAACTTAGACTGAAGCACAGCTGGACCTTGAGGTAATGGTAATAGTAGCGTGCAGCTTCATGCTCCATGGCTCTATCCACAAGCAGCGCGTGAACTGACAGAGACTGATGCGGTGAGGTGGAGGCACAGTCAACCACCTGACAGGAGAGATAATAGCCAATAAGGCAGCGCCACTCCGGATGATTGACAGGCTCCATGGAAGGCTGGTTTCACAAAGCAAGCTTCTGCACACACACATGCACATGCACATAGTTGTTTATACTTTCACAATACCAGGCTTTCAGATTATTGGCAAGTTTCTGTACTGTTGAGTAAATACTCCCAGAACATAAGACACTCCACGCTAAAACATCCATTACCTGAAGAATAAGGTTATTCAATTATTTCTGTATCCCTTTTTTTAAAATCGTACAATATGTCAGGCAGGTGGAGGAAACAACAGGAAACCACCCAGATGCTGAGCGATGGCAGTCTACCGAAAAATAAGAAACCAGCGCGACAGTCGCTGCCGTCGCTTTCCATTTTAATCGAGGATGGCAGCTGTCAGGCTGATGCAATGGTTGGCTTTCAGGAGACATAATGTCAGAGGTTGTTTCATCCTAAAAGTATATCATACAGATTTGGTGATTTCCTTTCTTTTTTTGCCCACATTTCACTGCAGTTTCAGTCAGTAACTGTCCGTTTTAACCTCCTAATCTTATGCAGACCTGATATGACATGAGAGCTCTTACTTTTCAAGTCTGGAGTGACACATTTGTCACGTCATCATTTCCAAGACACACAAGCCATGACAGTGTTTTTATAGAGCTGAGCGATTTTATCGATTCTGCGATATATATCGATATTTTATTTCCCCAGAGAGTATCGATTTTTCAACTGCGGGTATAGATATTCTAAGCTTCTTCCAAAACCCCCATGTCCCACCTTTAAAAGCTTGCCAGCAACAATTTGCACTGTTTATATAAATGAAACAATTTTTCTCAATAAATCTTTTATTCATTTTGTCCAGCATTTGCTAGCTGCCTGTCAGCCATATAATGTGTAATTGATGCTTTCAGTTCAATTATATCAAACAAAGTCATTGGGACACTCACAAGATGTCACCAAAATCACTTTGTCCCTTTAAAATCTTTCAGAAAATGATGTAAATGTATTGTAAGATGAAAATATATCGTATCGTGAGCTGAATATTGTGTATTGTATCGTATCGCGAGATTAGTGTATCGCTACAGCCCTAGTGTTTTAGGAATATTGATTATAAAAAAAAGAAAAAGTAGGACAGATGCTTCCAGTTTCTTCAGAGGATGAGGGGAAAAAAATAAAAGGTTTTTAATGGATAGCTTTAACTTTGAGATTTTCTTTTTTTACTGTCCTTGAATGAGGCCTGTAAGGCCAAATTGGGCAGTTTTAAGAAATAATTGAGAGAATTCTTTAATAAATTAAGTCCCTTTATATTACTAGGCCCCCAGTAATGGGGCTAAAGCCAACTTTAAATTCACCCTGAGAGCCTGAGACGAAATAGCCTTCTAAATGTCACTTCAACCATTAATTGTACAGTGTTAGCAATAGGAGCCCAGTCATGACATCCCTCCTTCTCTTGCCCTTGCACACTCATCCTCAGCCCCCTCCTGCTCATTCCAGCATTCGCTCCGCACAATTTCCTCCGTTGATGGGATTGGACCTCAGGCGCCTGCCCCCATTCTTCAGACACCCTCCATCGTTCACTGCTGCCATGCACTCCCACCGGCCCCCACATCTGCTGTCACTCCAAACTCCATTGCTTACTCCACGGAGACTCCATGGAGCTCCGGTAGCCCACACACAAACCCTGAAGGTGACGGCGGCCGCCTCGTCACAGCCGGCGGGCACAAGGACGCCTCCAGCCGTGTCCATATTCACGCCGATGAATTAGAACGTCGCATTTTCCCGTTCAGAGATTTTCTAATCATTTCATCAGTGTTTACTTCCTACAGGGAAAAAGCTTCACGTCGTCTGAACAGCAGCAGCAGCAGGAGAGTTTTCTGAAAGCTTGTTTTCTCTTCTGTCTGACGAGTTGTGACATTCTCAGAACAAGCAAACAGAAAAGCAACTCACCATCTCTGTTTGCTGAATGCAAGGACGTGAAAAAATAAGAGATTTTGAGATACAATCACCATAAAAGCCCCAATCTGCCCTGCAGATTTTAGATGTTTTTTTGTTCAGTCTCCTTGAGAGTAAATGACTGGTCTCTCTCTTGAACAACAGAATTATTTAGTCATCGTTATCAAATGAACTGAACGGGTCTTTGGAAGAACCGGAAGTATCTTCTTCATCTCGCTCGACCACAGATTGTATCTGAATCGTTCCTCACGGGGGTTTTGAACACATGTCATGTCACAGAATGAATTGATTTGAAAATAAGCACTCTGAAAAAAGAAAGAAATAACGTAAAATGACCATCAAGAGATGGTTATGCCCACGAGGGGACCCAACCCTGATAGCAAAAAGACAAGATCCGGAACGGACGTATCCGCTTTGGAGGCGGATCACAGACCAGCGCTGGCTCCGCGCTGTGTCCGGTCCGCATCCGCGACTAAAACCTTACCTCCGTGGCAGCTCCTGAGTGGACCCTCACATCTGCCACGGATACGCAACGGGCGCAGAAAAACCTCTGGCCCGGGTCTGTTTTGGACCCATTTATCTCATTTTAAAAATCCCGATAACATAGCACACTAAACTAAATGTATGCCTAACCTAGACTTCCACACCAATATAGCCAAAGCTCAAATCTGCATTTCCTTGTGTTTTTTAAACCGAACACTATTGTCAATATAGACCTAACAGAAAAAAGTCAAGACATCAATTGCCCTCAAAGCAGTTTACATCGGCCTCTCATTCACCCATTCACACACCGGTGGGCGGCTCCTACCATGCAAAGCGCTGCCAGACAATTTAGGGGCAAGTTAGGATTCAGTGTCTTGCCCAAAGACACTTTAGCATGTGGACAGTTAGAGCCAGGATTGAACCGCCAACCTTACAATGACTGGACAAGCCGCTCTACCAACTGAGCTACAGCCACCAACCAAGTAGTTAAAGGCTGTTCTGTTTGAGCATCAATACCTATTATTATTATTATTATTATTATTATTATTATTATTATTATTATTATTATTATTATTATTGGACAAACTGATTAATCCAGGTGTGTCTGACCATTGTGGCTACTCAGACACACCTGGATTAATCCAGTTTGTTCAGTCAGTTTGTTGGTTCCGCAGCGGAGCCAGCAGGTCCGTGATCCGGCTCCAAAGCGGATCCGTCACTGAGTGCACGTGGACCCCGATAAGGGACTGTTTTGCAGATCCGTTCCGGATCTTTCCGGGTGTCTTTGCTGTGGGAAAGTACCTCGCATCCATGCTATTAGAGGACTATTTGCGAGAGAAATCAAGCACAAAGCTCAGAACTCGTTTCACATCTCCTTCAATGTAGGGCCGGCATACTGTAAAGCCCCAACAAATACAGATAAAGACAAAGACGTACACAGCAAATCAATAGTTCCCATTCCCTCCCTTTGCAGTTCTTCTATTAATGATTAAAAAGAAAACAATAAGAACCATTGTAGGGTTGTAAGCGTCTTTCTCATCTTGAGCTGGAGGTTGCTGCCTCGCCGCTGCTTGCTGTGCCGCCTTTTCCAGCGTAACGACTCACGCTCCGTCACGGTCAAGATGCCGCGTTCGTCGCCGTTTGCCTCATTTATTACAGCAGCCGTTCCTGTCGTTGAAAGATCTAGAAGTTTTACGGAGGCTTTGATTAATTCACTTAACTTAATGACGGTTTCTGGACTGTAGATGCCGTGACACCTTTCCAGAATCTTCTAAACGAGAGCCTTGAGATATTCATTTTAAAAGCCATTCACTGGGGATTTTATGTTGCAGGAATGACGCTCTGTGTGTGGAAATCCAATTAGAAAGTGTTGAATTTGCAGCGGTTTTGTGCTGTGAGGGAGGTGAAAGCTGAGAAAGAAGGACAGGGAGTCGGTGTTGTGTTATTAAGTTCGGTGAAACAGAACCGCGGACTGAAAGACAGCTCTTCGCTGTTTATCTCAACACATGGTGTCACTTTGTTTCTCCGGAGAGCCACCGCGACTGGCTCTCCTCCCTCACATCTACCGCTGACACTCTGCTGCTCTGGCTGCATTGTGTTTTATCTTTCTCTTTTGTTTCCTCCGTGTCATCTCTGTTTATGTTTAGCTGCCTCTTTGTCTCTATCTTTGTCACTCTTTTCAACCCGGTCTGTGAGTGCAGACGTCAAACGCAGTCGTAGGCAGCTCGTCCACCGCATCTCCACAAGGTTACATGAAATACTGGATGAGATAAGACATGTCGGGGGACTATTCACTCTAACCTCTTAGATATGTCATGACATTTTTGAAGCCGTCACGAGAAGGACAGAAGTCAGTGCAGTTTTTTTTTTTATACATCTTAGGTAATCTTTTAGGAAACCGTACAACCACAGTACTGTCAAGCATTTTCAATCCTCTTTAAATTACATTTTTGCATCCAGTACGGGAATGGAAATTGGTCTGTAAAATATTTATTTTTTATTTTTTTGTCTGCACTTACATTCATGATTAGTGCCATCATCTGGAGCAAACCAACTAATGTATATATGCAATTTAATCTTGTAGCACAGTGGTTTTCAAACTTTTAATACTGCGTACCACCTGAGAAACAGCTCTCTGAGTACCACCGTGATGACCAATTTTAAAATATAGCCATATATGCCTTCTCAATTAGCTTTACGCACAGGAGAGATGTTTATTCCTTATTGTGGTTATTTATTGTTACTGGTATTTCGTTTAAAATGTTGTATTTATAATGCAATGTATGTTTCCAATTAAAAAAAAAAAAAAAAGTGAAATTGTGGAAAAAATGTGGAAAGTCATGACGTTCCCCCGCGTACCACGAAAGTGCTCGCGCACCACTGGTGGCACTCGTACCACAGTTTATGCACCACTTTTGTAGCAGATTTTTTTTTTCTTGCGCTAATGTAAAAAGTGAACACACTCTTCACCAATCCTCTCTCTCTTTTTTTTTTTTTTTTAATAAATGCAAAAGTGTGAGTGATAGTGAGTGTGTCCTTCACCAGTTCTCTTTGTTGAATCTAACACGCTTTATTAACTCCTCAAACCTTGATTTTGTCAGAGAGGACTTAAATCACTGACAGTGGAGCACAAAAGAACAGATGAAGACACTAAACAAGAAGACATAGAACAGTCATTGGTGGTGTGGTGTGTGTAATATGTGTGGTGTAGTATGTGTGAGTTGTGTGGTGCATATACAGTCATGGAAAAAATTATTAGACCACCGTTTTTTCTTCACTTTCTTGTTCATTTCAATACCTGGTACCACTAAACATCATCATGTGACTAAAACAGACAGAAAAGAAAACACTGAATGCATAAAAGCAGTGTTTTTGGCAGTACAACGCCATAGCTATTGATGTAAAAACTTAAGTGATTTAGGTTTTAATCAAGAAAACCATGGAAAATGGTAAGATATCAGCCTTTAAATAAAACTTTTATGAGCAATCTTTGTGGTTATCGTTATGTTTGTCCAAACAAATGTACCTTTAGTTGTACCAGGCATTAAAATGAACAAGAAACTGAAGAAAACAAGGGTGGTCTAATAATTTTTTCCATGACTGTAGATGAATGTGTGGTGGTTTGAGTTGTGATAGTGTTTGATAGATAGATGTACTTTATTAATCCCAAACTGGAAAATTGCAGTTGTCTTTTTTTTTTGATAGATAGAAAGATAGATAGATTGATAGAAAGATAGTTTGTCTCCAGTATCCTCCTCAAAGTTAAAGCTGTCCAGCAACCAGACCGCCCCCCCTGCCAACAGGGGGAAGGGGGGGGAAGGGCTGCAGCTATTGACTATTTCACGTTTCGAATACTCTACTTGCCCAATTAAAAATCAAATACTTTTGATTCGTTAAAGAGCATATACTAGTAATCACTTTATAAACTTTTCAGAAACTCCAAACTGTTATATCCACGTTTGACTTTCAGCAGGAATAACTTTTAAAAAAATAACACGCAACAATCTTCCAAACAGATACATTTAAGGATATATTTTGGTGAAGCACAATGCCCTGAGCCCAGCGACTGCCTGCAGCAGCGCTGTTGCCAGGTAACGGGTGAGCTTACCATATAATACGGTACAATGAGACGAAAATTGAATGTCTTCGGCGGAGCAGATGGGACCAGGTGCTGCCATTGTTGGTCAGAAGGCAGAGCACAAACTCTCTGTATTACAAGCACAGGAGAAATTTTCAGCTATCACGCATCCTGCATCCCTGCTTGTTAAAATAAACTGGAAGCAAATGTCCAACGATAAGAGGACCTCATGAACAGTCTTCAGTCGACTACTAAAGTCATCATAATGCATGCATGTGGGCAGCGGTGTATTATGAGCGCATGTATCAGCGCAGCTGCAGGCGATGACTGTGTCCAGATAGCGCTGCTTCGTCAAAATTTAGCTCTTTGTGCATCTGTTTATAAGATTGCGACATTTAATTTTGCATAGTTGTTTCTAAACAAGGTGAATGCACAAGTCACAGCATGTAAATAAGAATATTTTGGAGTTATTTGGAAGTTTATTGTGTCACTTAGGTGCATCAATCAACTTCCAGCGATTTTGCTAAGCTAGGCTACCACTGGGGGCTTTGCCAGGTGGGGTGATTGGTTTCACAGAGAAAAGAACAGTAAATACCCTCCAATAGGGATACACGATAACTGTTTTTTAGATCCGACACCGATAGCTTTCAGCTCCTAAAGGCAGATAACCGATAACACACACATATACCTAAGATCATTACATCAATACTATGAACAAAACCAAAAACAGTTTGGACTCTTTAAATTAACAGATATTTATTTTTTCCAATGAAAAACTATTGGGAAGCCTCTCAAACATTTGATATCTCACATCAACTTAAATAAGGTGCATTACTTACTGATATAAAAAATAAAGGCTCCTTGAATTGATGGAAATACATGCATCAGAATTACTAACTGAAAACATTCATTCCTCAATGAGAATAAAAAATAATGCACAGGTCATAATGTACTGACACAAGTTAGACTTGTCTGCGTAAATAAACTGAAAAAGTGCACTCCATAGTAACATAAAATTATGTTTGAAGGATTTTGGCTTGTGGTTCCATTGAAATGAATACTTTTTATTAAAGTATGTAAAGTAAATAAGTAAGTAAATGAGGCTCAGTAGAGTTTTGTTTTTTTAATCTGGTGGAAGCTTTAGATGAGAGAGGAGATGCTGGCTTGCTCATGTTTATGTTAGCTCACGTTAGCTCATGTTAGCTCACGTTAGCTCATGTTAGCTCACGTTAGCGTGATTTCAAAACTCCATGGAAGCGATGGTTTTGTTTCAGGTGGCTGATCAGGTTTGGCCCATTAAAGCTTATGCTAGTTTTCCCTCCTCTTGGATCATTTGTCACAAATAACCAGCAAACTATTTTCTTCAGAAACTTTAACAAACTTCCATACAATCGCTGCCATATTTGTTTGTTTTTCAGCAGTGAGCTGTGCCGCAATGTGTAACGTAAATTCCCACGCTACCTCATTTGCTGGTCGTTCTTTCGGCCTTTTCTATTTTTCTGTTTTTTATGTGGAACATATGTGAAAAAACTGCGAATATCAATTCAAGTCAGCAACTACCGAAATTATGACGGAGTTCACAAGTTGTTTTCTGGCATGAGGGGGTATTCTTGATTTAAAGTTTTTTTTTTTTTTATTGAGTAATCATTTTTCTGATTATGCCGACGTCACTTGAACATAACATTCACTGCCGGTCATTCAAGGCTCAGAGGGAGCGAGGCACTGCTGTGTTGACAAAAATATATATGTTATCAGGGCTATTCGTCATGATATCGGACTTATCGTAATGACGTCATAATTTACTGTTAATTATCGTGCACCCCTACCCTCCAATCAAACCCTGCAGCAAATTACCAACTGTAATTTGAGATTTTTTTTTTTTTTTTGCCTCGTCTTCTCATCTAGCTCTTTGCTATTTTCCCTCCTTTTCTCCATTTTACAGGATGCACCATAAAAGTTGTGCGACACTAACAATCGCATGACATGGAAGGAATTTTCATCAACGATTGTTTGTATATGAGCTTCTTCCAAAAATGGTTTCAAAGCCAGTATCAGTTAGATGATATCCTCAAATGTATGATGAGTAAATGAATGAAATGTTGATCGCTAGTCCATTTTGTATTTCATGAAATGCTCTTTAAAGTGATTTCAACAATTTCGTTATTTTTTTAGTTCAATTTAATTCAATTAATTTAAATTCCAGAGCACTTTATTCATTTTATTGTGGCATTGCAAATTCCATTTCAACTGCAGTGATATTTATGGCTATTTAATAATAGTTACATTAAAGTTCTTCATGTGGATGACCCTTTAATTTCAAATGATGCACTTTTCTCGCTGTCTGTAAGGAAGACGAGATAACGGACTGGAGGGGTGGGGGGGGGTCTGATGTTGGATGGTGTCTCGCTTATTTTTCCCTTGTTTGTTTTCCCTGTGGCTTGACGCTTTGACCCAGAATGACCTCTGTCCCTGAGGGGCGTCTCGTGAAGAGCAGCGTCTAAAAGCAGATCTTCTCTGTTTAGGTTGCACAGTTGATTCTCGTTTATCAGAAGCAACAACGCAAACATGCATTTGATGTGTCGGACATCTTCGCGGGTGGACTTGACCTCACCAGAGAGGTCACCTTCGGGCGAGCATCAGCGTTAGTTCTCCAGCTGACCCCGGCGTCCGGCGAGGCCGTCGGCTGTTGCAGTGATAACCAGCCTCTTCTCCAATTAAACTCATCTGATTTCCTTTTACATGCTTTAAGTCTTTTTCCTGCTGGAGTGATGAGAGGCAGCGGGCTGTTCTGCAGGTGGCAGACGTTCACAGACCCTGATAGGCGTCGGACTGAACCGACAGCTCAAGCATCCGTGTGTGCGGTGAGGACGGACGGAAGAGAACGGGGAGATGATGATGAAGGAGCTAATTGCTTCCAGTGGATTTTGAAATCGAACTCCAGCCCCCAGCGCTTGATTTCGGCAGAACGCAAATGGAATATAGATGACTACGGCGAAAATAAGGGAAAATGACCCCGCCGCGTGATCAATACGAAAGCCACAGATCTGTGCAGAGCATGTCTCAACTGGCAGTGCATTTCCCCCGGCTCGTATGGATCAGTATACACTTACCACCGGTTTGATATTGCTGAAGTTTGCAAATACTGCATTGTATCAATTTGCTCTATTATTCATAGCAACGATGTTTTATTGATGGGCCTTACAGTTCCACAGGAACTTTGTATTTACATCATAATAATTAACACACAAAGGTGAATAACAACTCTTTACTTTGTATTGTAGTGTATTTAGCGGTAGAACGAGCAGTAGTGAAGTAGTCTCTTAGTCCGAGTTCATCCTGTTGTCCAGGTGAATACAATGATCCCTTGCCAATTCGCGGTTTAAGTTCCACGGTTTTAGTTATTAGCGGATTTATTCATAAATATTTCATATAATTAAAAAAAAAATTTAAAAATCGCGGAAACATCACAGGATGTTGTGCGTGTTCTCTCACAGTGAAGAAATGTTGTGGGCCAGCCTGGCCCCTTTAAGAAGGTGGCCTGATGGGTAATGGTGTGGCCTTATGGGTAATGTAGTGTGTGTTGTGGGACGGCAGAAGAAAACGGGGTTAGATGAAAAGTGGAGTGAGCATAAACAGCCGAACAATACAACCTGTGTGATGTTACAAGTTCCTGCAGTGCCAGAATAAAGTGCTCGTTCCGTGCAGAGAAAACCGGACTTTTTGTTTTGCTGTTGTTAGCGTGTTAGCCGCTAATTACGAGCCAAGAATAGCACAATACCAGCAGTTTGTTTACTACGGTTCAGAGACCAGAGGCCGTGAAGGTAACAGAAAGACCACAGTTGAGCTTTTGTCTTGTTTCGCTGCAGTGCCTCGCTACTTTTTTGGGTTTTTTAAACATATTTAAACACATTATTGAGGCTCGGGGGCTCCGGCTCCAGTTCGCAGATTTTGATTTACGCGGGGGGGCGCCGGTCCCCATTAACTGCGAAACATAAGGGATCACTGTACCCCACTAGGCTTGGGCGGTATCCAAATTTTGATACCGTCAAACTTCTCTCACATTTTACCGGGGTATACCGTATTACCGCGACTATTAAGGCGAACAAACACCACCGGCGGACGCCGCCCATCAAAACAGCCGTCCCCATTATGTGCCTCGCCACGGGACTTTACGCCTGAAAAAAAAGGCGAGTTTACCTCGAAACAGCAGTTCAGTGCTTCAATATAAAGTTGGCTCAACTACAGTTGTTATTTATTTGTGTATTTCTTGCTTTTCACTGTAGTTTTATCTGTTCCTTCTCTGCTGCAGCTGCCTGCAGCCTGTCTCCTGCAGCGCTGAAACGCGCTTTGCAGTAAAGTGTCTGATGCGGGACGTTTTACTTCCTATAAATTCTTCAACATAAAAGTCCAACATTATTAGTTTCATTAGAAGCTTTTATTTTGAAGCAGCAAGCTCAGGAAGTGTTGTTTTCATAGTTGGTACCTTAACAGGACGAGTCAAACGGGCGAGCGAGTCAGCTGCGAGCGAACATGAATAAACGGTAAAATAAAGCAGAACACACAGCGATACAGGAGAGAAACTAAACTTTAAACCACAGAAATCATTCATTGCATTTTTAAGACGGTACTGAAACTGATACCGCTGCTATTTTTGAATACCGGAAGTATACGGTATTACCGTAATACCGCCCAAGCCTATACCCCACAGTGCTCCATCACCTCTATTTCTTCTGTCCCGGCCCCCTAAAATCCACAGTAAGCTTCTTCCTCATGTTCATATGTAGCACCAGGCGATTATCGCCCCATCATGCCTCATCATGCCCCAGAGCAGGCCGCCGGTTCTCTGTGCTCAGGCTCCCGTCTGCCACCGACACACGCCGTGACTCCAGAGTTCAGCTGATGTTTCTGGAGATGACAGAACTGAGTTTTTTGCTGGAAGACTGAGGTGCAGAGAGACTAGTGAACTGTGAGAGCAGAGCGACCGTGGAGTTCTTTCGTGCTGCTAACTGCCCTCGAAAAAACAATCCTCCTGTCTCACAAACTGTGCTCTTCTTGTCAGGTAGTCAATAATCAAGGCAATTATGTGTTCTCTGGAGTTTCTCACATGGCTGTGCAGACTGACTTGTTTTTTAAAGCACCGTATCTACATTGTATAACTCACTTGTGCCCCCCACCGATAGTAATAAATCATTTGAATTCATAAAGCTATAGCAAAGAGTTCTGCTTTTAATATTAAAGTCATCTCGCTCTCACAGTTGCTCACCCAGCGGTACTGCTGGCAAAAACCACTCAAAGGAACTTTATTGTTATTCTGAGGATTGTTTTCATGCTCATTTCAGCTGTAGAGTTGGGCTTTTTAACACGAGGGGTCTTCGGGGAGAGGCTTGAAGTTGGAGACAGCCTCAAGAGGATCACTGGAGGATTTGCAGTTTTTTTGTCGCTCCTCGCAAAAATCTTTCATTTTCATGACGCACGCGTTGCAGTTGTCGGCGGGAATCTCTGTGAACTCTGTAAACCTGCTTTGCTATTTGCACTCCCAGCAGCCTGATTAGAGATAGAAGGATAGATGAGGCGACCATGACCTTTTGGCCTTGGGTCAGGTGAGAGCACGCAGGATCAGGTTTCTGGAGCGTCTCAGAAGGATTACGACTCAGCAAGACAGCAAACAATGCTGTTATTTATTTATGTAATAAAAATCAACCTTCTAACCATCTAATTCTGTGAGTATTCACTAAACTAGGGGTTGGCAACCTTTACAATCAAAAGAGCCACTTTTTGACCCTCTCTGAATAACATTCATCTGGAGCTGCAAAACATATTTGACCCGTAAAATGAAGATAACAGTGTATGAAGTTTTATATATACTTATTCTGTTTTCAGAGGGATTTGAATCTACTCAAAAGCTTATTCCTAGTATGTTTGGCAGTTTTTAAAGTTTTTAATGCAAAACGTCATACAAGATACTAATTAAACTGTCATTTCCTATTGTTTTGTCATCCACTGTAAAAGAACTATAGTTTGTTGCATTTATGAACAAACAGAAAACTGTTTTTTTATTGCTGTTTTTACCTGTTATAACAAAGGTAAACCTCAAACTCTTATAAAGACTGAATATTGGCTGCTGCTGTACTGTATGTTTGGGAGCTGAACCAAGACAATTTCCTATCAACTTGTTGACATGGAAGTAAATATATTTAATCTTGAATCTGGCATGTGTAAACCTTCTTTGAAATAAAACAAAGAACCATGCATCTTCATTTGAGTCATTCCCTTACTTGTAAAATATTGATCGAATAAAAAGTAGCCCACTTTAAAATAAATAAAACGTATAGCTGCAACTTAATAACATAAAAAAAATGTAAATGTAAAAAAAGGCCAGTTTGTATTTAATTATGACTTAAGTCCATTTCAGTGTGTTGTCATCCTCTTGTTTTCTCCTCAGCCACGTACAACAATCAACCATCGAGCCTGAACATAAAACATTTGTTGTAGTTCATGTTGGAGAAAACCTGCTCACATCAGTATGTGGATTCAAAGATTGACAGGACTTCAAATGCAAACGTCTTCATGTTCATTTAAGTGTCGGGAATGACATTCATGTTTCAAAGACAAGTTTGTCAGTTTTGGGAAGGTTTCCAATATCACTCCTTTTGTATGTTACACCACGACAGCACCGACATGGTGTGGGAAATTTTTATTTTATTTTATGTCCGGCGCTAGTCACCGAACGCACGGTTGCCTTTATTTTCTTCCCAGGATGTAACGCACAGATACGCTAAACCTAGCAGTATTTTGCCCTAAACGTACTCACTCTGCCCCCTGCTGGCGAGCAACCTACAGGGCACTACATGCGCTCCAGAGCGAGAATCGCCTTCTGACAAGTTTTTCCCCAAAGCTACAAGGAGCCACTGCAGAGAGGCTAAAGAGCCGCGCGTTGCCAACCCCTGAACTAAACCATAAGCAAGCGACCACTCGAAAACATGGCTAACAGTAGATAGATAGATGCGTCGGTCATCCTCCGAGGGGAAATAGTTAAATCACAGGTGTCTTAGTGTATGATACACAATCTATACCAGAAAACCGTTGAACTGCAGTCTAATTCTACTGTTTCTCTGGTTTCAGGCTACAATAGATGCTGAGTGATGCCCGTTTTAAACAAAGAGCCAGAATAATCAAAGCCTGGAGATATATATCAGCATTTGATTAATCATCTGAAAGACTTTGAGAAGAAAAATAGCTTTGGCAGAGATGATAAAACTGACGTGTCACTTTTGAGTAATTGCAGCACCATCGTTTTACTTTTGATGTCCAGCGCAAATGTCCAAGAATGATGCCGCGGGTGGAATCGGCTTGCTGTTTCATGCTTCCGGTGTCTTTTTAATTTCTTCGATGAGTTGTAATAAAGATGCATGAGATGGAGTTTTTTTATTCCTTTTTCTCTCCACGTTGTGCCGTCTCAGTGGTAATAATGGGTTTCTGTTCATTCTCCTGGCAGAGGAATGAGGGCTTTCACTGGGCCTTTGTTGTCTCCAGCGCCGTTTTCTCTCGTCTCTGTATTGTTTGAAGAATTCAGTTTGATGCCAAAGGGAGAATTTCTCCATGGCCGAAATCAGCACCCCATCATCCCGCAGCTTTACTCCGCTTCCTATTTGTTTCTCCTGCAGCAGTCGTACTCTCATTTTCCTTCCATCTGTATCTCTGCCAGCTCCGCAACACTTCTCTCATGTTTACATATCGCTTGATCCAACACAACAAACAGAAACATTACAGTTTGCAGGCTTTGGGATCCCTTTCCCTTTTGTTTTTTTATTTCCCGTCGCCTGTTTTGTGCTATTTTCTTTTCTTCTTTTTACTTGTCATGACTTATCTGTGATGACGAAGAGTAAAATTCAGGACAAAGTGGCTGAACGCCGGAGTTATAACACACTGAGATAGAACCAAACCGAACATCAGGCGAGATGCAGCAAAGAGAGAAACTGCCAATTATTTCATCGCAGATCAGGAAGGAAAGACACTTCCACTCTGACCCACAGTTTCCTTTTTACTTTCAATCATCCAAGCAACTTTATTTTCACTTCCTCAAGCCCCGTCTTTCCTTTTCCTATGTGGTGATATAAAGAAAAATGGCTCCACGAAGTCACTTTGCAACGTAGGAATGATGCAAAACTATAAAATCCTCCTGTGTTTGATTCATGTCTCCCATTAGCCGGGAATAATGTTCCATCATCAGTACTCTGTCTGTCAGCGGCTGCATGTGAAACCTGAACCCACAGTCATACCAGCTGGATTTTATGATCTCGAGTGAATGATTGGATTATTGTAGCTGTAATTACGGTGAGCTGTGCATTCTGCATGTGGGCTCTTGCACTAGAGGTGGGCCATACTGGGAATGTTGGTATCGATCTGATACCAAGTAAATACAGGGCCGGTACTGACGATACCGATACTTTTTCATATTAAAGGTGGGGTAGGTGTTCTTTTTCTGCAGCACTTTTTACAATATTGCCTGAAAACCTTTTCACATTCCCATTGCACCCACTGAAATAAAATGTTTGCAAAAAAAAAACGAAACGTCCGGTCTAGAAGGTATAATCAGAGAAAAACTCTGACCAATCAAAATAGTGATCATCTTTACATTTATTGGCTGCCTAATACGTCCATCAAATATCAATGCACTCCCACCCACCCCTCCCTCCCTCCCTGCGGTTCATGTAGTCGTGAATCGTGTGAAGGCGTGGTTTCGAGGGGTGAGCTGAAGAGGAGGAGGCGGAGCCTTTGGGAGGAGGGAGGAAGTGTATATTTTCAAAATCTCACTTGAGTTGGATTGCTGGAACTGTTTTTTTAAAGAACACCTACCCCACCTTTAAGCTTGATCTATCATGAAACATGTGATTTTTGTCTTTGGATTACTTGATTAAAACCTGGAATAGAATTTCAGCAAATGTTTGGCAAAAGGAATATTTACACAAAAATGTCAGTTATGATAATAAAGTATTTTGCTGTCACCTACAAACATTTTTGTGTAATAATATTACATGATGTTTCATCATGTTTTTTCAAGTCCAACTATTATTTTATATCTTTCAATACTTGTGTAATTTCGTTTGCACTGTGTGCCCTTTCCCATTGCTTTAACTCTATAAATCTCTCCGTTGTGGGATAAATAAAGGATTATCTAATGTTATTTTATCTTAGATAACACCTTTCAATGGGACACATGACATGTACTGGGTTATTTCAAGGTTTCAATTAGATTTTTTTTTTTAGTTGACTCCAGTAACATATGACTTAAATAACATGTACTTTCAAAGTTAAAATGAATTGATGCTTAAGATGACCACTCTGCTCTACCTGGATACTCTCTGTTGGACTCAAAGGCATCAATGATTTCGCACTCAGTCAGTGCTTGTGGGTATTAATCTTTTTACATGAGTATCATTGATATCAATACCAGTGTTGGTATCTATATAATCGATATTTGGATCAATCTGCCCACCTCTTTCTTGCACCAGCTCTTGTATTTGTGTCTCAATCCACGCTGCACAGACGCATGTCGTCAGAATAACGAATGTGATCACGCTACGCTCTTTCGCCGCAGGTGTCCTGTGTTTACAAGGCCTCAAAAGTAAACACTTAGCTTTGTCCTCTTCCTAATTTCAGCGAGGGACGAGAACGTGGCCACCTTCCGCGGCTCGGAGTACTTCTGCTACGACCTGTCGCAGAACCCCATCCAGAGCAGCAGCGACGAGATCACGCTGTCCTTCAAGACGTGGCAGCGCAACGGCCTCCTGCTCCACACGGGCAAATCTGCAGACTACGTCAACCTGGCGCTGAAAGACGGGGCGGTCTCGCTCGTCATCAATCGGGTCCGGGCCTTCGAGGCATCGTGGAGCGGTCAACGGAAATCCGGGGACCTTCGAACGGCGGGGCGTGGCCATCGGTCAACGGGGACGACAAATTCAAAACGAAAAACGTTCAACGACTGACATCAAAGTGACGCGCAACCTGAGACAGGTAATCGGGGGTAACGGTGATGGACGGACTTTGGAGATTTTTCTTTTTTTTTTTTTTTTACTTTGTCCAAAAGCTTTTAAGAGGAAGCAAAAAAAAATATATAATCACCTTTTTCTGATTGGTTGTCATTCCATCACTACTGTTCAGAGACATTATTAAGACAAATGTCATTTATATTTTGGTTGATTTTACGGTGACATGAATTTGTTCTCATTTATTCTCATTGGCTTATTTCTCTCTTGTTGAATTAATAGTGAATAAAACAGTGCAAAGCAGTTCTGCAGCCGCTGAATGAAATTTTCAATTTCCACTTTGCAGGCTATCATTTTCGCTTCTGTTAGTCGACACGGAACATAAGTTGCTTGTGAATTTAATACATCTGATAATGCTGTTTTGCTTTAGACTGATATTGGGCTCGATTGCTGTCTCCTTACCGTTAGAGAAAGACACTGTAGCACAGGGGTGGCCAGTCCTGGTCCTCGAGAGCCCCCATCCAGCATGTTTTAGCAGCCATTCCCAAACTTCAGAACACCAAGGCCCATTTAAAATGTGGAAACATCTCTGTGGTCCATGCAAACCTTTAATCACAAATGTGATCAACATACAAGAATAAAAGCTAACTTCCAATATTAATGTAAGGGGTCAACATATAAGGTGACACTTGGCATTTTAAGTTAAGATGACAGTAGAATAACATTTATTTGGTCTGTTTTATTATTTAAAAACATTTTTTAAATCACAAAATAAATATTTTACAGTAATTAAAAACATTTTTAAAAAATCAATGATTTAAAACATGTTTGGTTATTTTTTACGACCTCTCACGGCCCACCTGCAGTACCTTGACGGCCCACCAGGGGG
Source organism: Hirundichthys speculiger (assembly GCA_018398805.1). Lineage (NCBI taxonomy): Eukaryota > Metazoa > Chordata > Actinopteri > Beloniformes > Exocoetidae > Hirundichthys > Hirundichthys speculiger. The sequence goes on from JAGFBZ010000651.1 coordinate 255,202, forward strand.
CTACGGCCCACACTTTAGGAATCATTGTTTTAGAGCAGCCATTCCCAAACTTCAGAATACCAAGGCCCAATTTTAAATGTGAAAAATCTCTGTGGCCCACCGAAACCTTTAATCACAACTGTGATCAACATTCAGGACTAGAAGCTATGTTCTGTAAGGGGTCAACAAATAAGGTGACACTTGTCATATTAAGTTAAGATGACGGTAGTATAACACTTAACTGGTTTGTTTTGTTACTTCTTAATATTTTACAGTAATTAAAAACATATTTTAATGACCTCTCATGGCCCACCTGCAGTACTGGGACGGCCCACCAGGGGGGCGCGGCCCACACTTTGGGAATCACTGTTTTAGAGGTTTCTCAGGTTCAACACACCTGATTCTAATTAATGGTCGTTATTAGTTGATGACACGGCTACTTGAATCATGGTGTCCCAAAGCAGGGAAACATCTAAAACCTGCAGGATAGGGGCTCTAGAGGACCAGGATTGGGCAACCCTGTTGTAGCATAATGCTTTTTCTTCAACGCCCAGACAAGAGAGCTTTTAGGTGAGCCGACGGATAACTGTTTCTTACTTTACAGATATTTTTGATTATTTCCTTGTGAAGAATTAGCCGGTATCATGGCTCAGTGGAGCTCGAACGCATCAGGAGGCCGTTTAACCGCAGTAAATAAAATAATAAAAGCCAGCGGTGCATGGAGGTAATCCTAGTCGCGGCATGCGGGGTTGTTCATTGTCTCAGTCGACCTTTTAGCTTGTCAGGCGAGGCAGCATTTTAGTGTTTGGTGTCAGAGCAGCACAACAAGTAAGTGCCAATTTTCTGACCCTCCTTGACAGCAATTCTTTGTCCCTTTAGGTCAGAAAATTGTTACAGCAGGAATTCCTCACAGGTTAAACGTCTAGTTTAGTGGCTTACGAGCCCAGATCCAAGGCTGCTTTCCTGCTTCTCTCTCTCTCTCTCTCTCTCTCTCTCTCTCTCTCTCAACAGACCTGTCTCTCTTTCACTGTCATTTTCTTTCCTCTGTGAAAGGCACACTCTGTTAGACGGAGGGTGGAAAAACGCTGCGGGTTTTGTCGGAATTCACGCTGTCCCATGCAAATTTTTATCAGGAAACTTTTTTTTTATCTGACTGTGCTCGGTCTTATCTTTCTTCTTCCAGGACTGTGACGTAGAAAATTTGCCCGGGACAGCACAATGGCGGTTAATTACTGATGTGGATCTCTGACAAACCGTGTAGCGTTTCTTCACCGCTACACTAACTCATCCATGAAAAACATCTCTTTTCTTTTTTTTTTTTTTTACTACTAACCAATATCTAACATACTAATGTACTAACTAACTAACATCCTAATTCTTCATCGTTGTTTTTTTGTTTTTGTTTGGTTTGGTTTTCTGTCCATCCTTATTAACAACCTTTTTTGTTCACTATTCTGTTGATTTCCTTTCTTCCCCTTTTTCTGGAAAGCAATCAGGCATTGGACACGCTATGGTAAACAAACTACATTGTCTGGTAGATATCATTCTTATTGTCTTTTTTTTGGGTTTGCCGTGTGTCCCCCTCCCCCTCTCTTCTTTTATTCGTTCTCTTTGAGTTCCATCCTAGACACTCTTATCAAAAATGAGGAGATGGGTTTGTATTACCAGGCAATTCTTTCTTCGCTTCTTCTCTCAATTTCCTCCCTGACCTGCCAACAACCCCCTTCTTTACCCCCACAATCCCCCATCCTGTTCTTTTCACTTTGGCTTTTTTACTTTTTTATCTTTCTTTCCTCCACATAAATGCAGATTTCGAAAAAGTAACGATAAAAAGAAGAAAAAGAATTGACTTCTTTGCCTTTTGTCAGGGCAACTTACTTTTTTTTTATTTTATTTTTTTCACACAAAAAGTCCCCATTTTTTGTGAGGACTGTCGTCCGAAACTGACAGAAGCTTGCCACAATCCTTAAGATGGTGACCTCGACACCGAGCCCTCGAAAGAGAAGCTACCAACCAAATGGCAACCCCCAGCCTTAATTGCGGGAGCTCTGACAGTTGTTTTCAAACTCACTATGGCGCATGGCATGCCCACATCTCATCAAACGACCACATCCCAAACTCATGACCTCGGCCCTGCCACCCAGAATAACCACTAACACTCTAATTCATTCACTCACATCCCACCCGTCACCTTTTCACTCCTTGCCTCCCCCCCTGGGTGTGTTTTGTTTCTTTTTTTTTTTTATTTGTAGCATGCTTGTGAAAGTGGTGTTGTGTGTTTTGTGCTGACCCCCGATAACCCCTGGGCCCATGTGCACACATTTGCAAGAGTAAGCGTACTGATCTGGGATTATTGGCCCGGCCCCCCCCTGCGGCCGCCGGCACCGCGAGCATGACGAGCGAGCTAAACCTGATCAGAGATCAGCATCTGGCTATTCTGAGAATGTGTTTGAACATGGGCTTCGGTCTTGACTGTGCACGAGCCTCTGCGCAACGTGTTGCATGTTTCCAGACTGGTATGGCGCCATCGACCCACATCCCCCCCCATTTACATTTACTGTCGGGTGTGTGTTTAAGTTGCCTTCTAACAACGATGCCCTTGGTTTGCACATTGATGTGGTGTGAAAAGCCTCCCTCTGTTTTGCATGTGTGTGGATATGTAGATGTAGATGTCCGGAAGAGAGGAGAAAGGGCGAGTGGAAGTTGCGCGGGTGTGTGTGTGGTTGCGTGCGTGTACTGTACATGTGTGTGTCTGCAGTAACAGATAAAACCCGAAACCTAAGACAAGTGGAATCAATTTGTCCTTGGTTTGAAACATTGTACTAACCCTCCTCCCAACCTGAAGTTTTCTGAATCAAACCCAGGGTCCATTCTCTCTTTCCCCCATCAAAGATAAAGAAAATATGCCTCTTCCATATTTTCTTTACCTGTCCTGTGAATCCCTTTGGCAAAAAAACTCCATAAACCAAAATCCAAACGCTGTCTGGTCCAAAAACAACCGCTTCAAGGTGCCAAACGATCCACCAGTCCAAAACAACCTCTCAAAGTAAAACGTGAACAAAGCTCATTCGAATGCAGACCAAGGAGGGAAGTTTGTTTTTAAAGTGCAGCAGGGGGTCGAATCCCAGAGTGTAATAGTTTGGCTTTGGCTATGTGTTGCCCTCCAACAGGTGACAATCTCCGTTGACGGGATCCTCACCACCACTGGGTACACCCAGGAAGACTACACCATGCTGGGCTCCGATGACTTCTTCTACGTGGGCGGGAGCCCCAGCACCGCCGACCTGCCGGGATCTCCAGTCAGCAACAATTTCATGGGCTGCCTCAGAGAGGTAGGAGAGGCTCCGCTGACTGCAGATGGAGTATGTGTGCGTCATTCGCCTCCTTTGTTTGCTGGAAGTCCTACACAGGTTTCGGAGCGTTCGCCGTGCCGCGCACGCAGCTCCTCTTCCCCCGGTGCTGATCTAATCAGCGTGGTTGTCTTCGAAACACATTAAACTAGTAATCAGCACACTTTCCCCTGAAGGACATTGGTGTGGGGTGGAGGGGGAGGGGGTTAAAATTAAATTATCAATTAAATGTGCCGAGCTGGCAGAGGAAGTATCAAACTCTCAATATTCCCTCACTTAATCTAATTCATAATTCTCAGTGCAGTTTGTGAGTGAGGAAATATTCCAAAATTGCTTCTGTCACATGTAATTTGCAGCTTCAGCTGGAGCGTGCCACTAAAACGCCCCCCCGACGGGCAGCAATCTGAGAGAAATATTTGCTTACGATGAAATGTGGGGGGAAAAGGCGTAGTTGTTTTGGGACGTTTGTAATATACTTTCTAGGTCTTTGGGCTCGTGACTAGAGGCGAGGTATATATTAAGTCTATTAAGTACCGAGTTAGTTGAGTTTTACTCGCCCGGGCTTAATACAACGAGGAGAGGGCCCCTGTCCTTTTAAAGCTGTGAGAAAAGACTTCAGTAATTATGTAGTGTTTTACCTGGGAGTCTACACGTCTGTCTGTTCGGACAGTGTACGGAAACCATATTTATTAATGAACCTATATTGCTGCTTAAAAGCATTTTTGGGCCGGGGGTTGATACTGTATTTAAATTATACATGGTTCACTTTTCTATTCATTTTAATTTAGACCCATCCAGATTCAAACTGTTGTTTTCATGTTGTGTTTTATAAACCGTATTTTCCGGACTATAAGTCATGCTTCTTTTAGTCATTTGACTGGTCTTGCGACTTATATGTCAAAAATATCCTCCATGCCATCCATGACAACAACAGGTCATCGGCTACACTCGTGACAACTGAACTCTGATACTGAAAAAAATTACAAGAGTAAACCATAAAGACTGTGAGAACACAAATGCAGTGGTCACAGGTTTAAAAAAAAAAAATAAAAAAATCAAAGAAGGTTAACTGGCGATGACCAGAGCTGGAGGAGCAAGTCCACAGATGGGTCCTTGAACAGTGTGCTGCTGGAAAGGACGAATATTACCCAGTCTTATGACCTGATGCGACTTGTATACATATATATCTTTCCTCTTCGCAATGTATTTTTGACAGATGCAACTAATACTCCAGTGTGATTTATAGTCCAGAAAATACAGTATATAATTATATATATAATAATATTGAGGTGGTCCTAAAGCAGTCCTTCTCAAATAGTGGGGCGCGACACCTAAGAGGGGCGCTATACGATGAAGGGGGGGGGGGGGGGGGGGTGGGGGGTGCATGTGACCCCAGGGAATATGTTCCCTGGGATGTTCTCTCTTTTGTTTTACCGTACTGTGATAAAGTGTAATTGCACATATACTACAGTAGGAGGCAGTGGCGCTCTCATTGTAGCACAGGGAGTATTAGCTACGTTGTGTCAGGGTTTTTTTGCACGGACATGCGCACACACAGCACAGAACAGGAGATATGAAGTGAACAAACCCTCAAGAGACACCACAGAAAAATATTTAATTACAGGGATGAAAAGAAAGACGGAGAGAGACGGAGAGAATAAGACAAACGAAAGTCACCAGAAAATTAAGACAAGGAAATATGACGAAGCTGATGTAGCATCGTCACGGTGGGATTGATGCACTTTATATCTTTATAGACTAAAAAACTATTTTAATAGTTAGTCTTTGTTATAAGTTGATGTATATTTCTTTTTTTGTTTCCCTCAATGTTAATAAGGATACAGTTTTATACAGAGGTCTACTTATAACAATTCTATAGACAAAATAAACTATTTATAGTCGCTGTGAAAATAATTGAGAAAATAATTGAGAAGCATTTTCCTAAAGTGTGAGAAACATGTGTTTTACTTGGATGACAGCGTTAATCCAACTCAGACAATCGCAGCGTCGTCAGAGAACCGTTGACTGCGGATCACACAACACCGTCCCACACGTCACCAGAATAAACAACCGTGGCAGCTGCATCACAGCGACGTGAATCCAGTGGGAGTGACAACAGATTATCACCCCATGACAGGTTTATAGATACTACCTTTATGTCTATGGTAATACATTTGTTTTTTTATTAGCTTTCATTCTTGCAGACATTTATCCACATTTAGGTAGTTTCCTTTAACCCACGTGGTGGAGCCACAAGAACAGTCCGTCATTTTACTTGAATTATTCAGATTTCTACGTCTTCTGCTGTAATATGCAGCGGTGTCTCATGCAGACACTTCTTTGCCTTCTTCACCTTTCTTTTTAACTCTTGCGATCCTCTCAATTTTGTCTAAAGCCCGTTAATTCTATCGATATGCTGGCAAGCTCAGTGAGCATCCATACTATACACGCACACACACACGTGTGCGCTCACGTTAATTGTCAGGTTTGGGTGTGTTAAGAAAAGCCTTAACGAGGCTTACGAGCCTTTCTTGGGTCTGTCTTATCCACGTTCTCGCCTTGACCCAGATATCAGATAAAATCGTGGTTTCCGTTACAACGCATCGTGACTTTTGACTTGAATCATGTGCTTGCTTGACTTTCAGCACAAAACTCACAAAATTATGAAAATCAGTCCGTTTGTGTCGAGGAACCGCGGATCAGCGAAGACGTTGACGGTCTAAGGGGTGTCCAAACTCGGTCCTGGAGGTCCGCTGTCCTGCATGTTTTAGATGTTTCAGAGGCACAACACACCTGATTCAGTTGAATAAATCGCCACCAGCTTGTCATTCAGGTCTGCACAAGTCTGTTAACGACCCGTTCATTAGAATCAGGTGCACTGAATCAGAAACCGAGCTCAGCGTTTGTAGAGTTGAAGTTCCTGACAGTCAGTTGGAGCGAATGCATGGAGCATAAATGAACAGTTAGGCCCACCCTAACGAACCCAGAATCAAAGTGACGTTACATTTTTAATTGTGTCATACAGATGAACCGTATTCTCTAAAAGCTGCTTTACCTGATGGGCATGTTTTGCATCTGAATCACTTATTGATGCTTTAGTTTCTTCCCAGTGATTCATCAAAAATGTTTACCGTTCTGATTCTCACACAGCAGCTGAACTAATCCTCACTTGAGCCTTTTCTCACCAAAGCTGTAACTAAACTGGATTTGAAAAATAAATAATAATAAAAATGATAATGTAAGTAAGTATTATAAACCCAACAGGATACAGCGTTTCTCCTGTCAGGTACACGGCTCGTTAATATAAAACTAAATTTGCTCTCTTAGAAAAATGCTAATTATATTGCGGAACTTATGTTAAAAAAGAAGGAAAAAAACATCTTCATGTTCATATTCATTGAATAATCTAAAATGATTCTAATATTATGGTGCAAAAGGATGTTTTGAAAGATTCCTCTGGAATAATAAACTCAGTTTATTGATGAAAAATTTAGCCTGATTGTGATATGCATGCAGATCTGACTTCAGGTTGCCTTGAGCTGGATTGATCGATTGTTTTTTGGATCATTTGTGGGCAGATCTCTGTAATAAGCTGCAACGTGCAGGGTTCAGATATATTACATCAAAAACTCCAGCAAGCAATTGGCCGTTTGTGCATCCAGATGTTTCTCATAATTAAGAGTCTTGCCATTAGAAACTGGATGGATCGTCTGCAAACTCAATATTCGTTCTCCTTCTAGCTGCGTTCTGCCTTCCGCTGCGTCCTGAGGGACACATCTGGCTCTTGAGCTTCTTCATGTTTATCTGCGTTCATTAGCTCTTAGCTAACCCTTTTGGCAGATGCAGAGGCAATCATGTCTGCCATGCGATTCCAATATTATCTGAATGACTATGACTCAGCAGTGAGCTGGCTCTTGAGCGAGCGCGTTGCGTGGAGGGAAGAGTGGAGGTGATTCACAGCCATGCGGTTGTGCTGTTTGATCCTCAAGTGTTCTTCATATGTTGCTCCATTGAGCCGACGTTACGCTGGCCGCTACCCAGTACCGTCAAAATTGCTCACAACAGACCCTCGCGATTCCGCTCGCACGCCTGTTTTCATTTACTACATCTGTTTGATCATCCCGTGCCCACGTCCTGCATCACTCCATCCAGTGAGAGTGTAGTTGCAGGCGAGATGTCACCTACATGTTCTCTGTGGGCTGTCTGAGCGTCTTTCTCTCTCGGCCTCTGTTTTGCTCTCCCACGACGTATTTATCCCTTCGCGCCCCGCCACCTCTTCATTCGGATGATCCAGAAATAATGACAAAAATATCTCTTTGAGTTTGGCCTGTTTTTTTTTTTTTTTTCCAGATCAGAGTGCGTCACTTCTGCCTGTCTGTATACATTGATCCCTTGGCCTTATGGGTAATGGAGTGGCCTTATGGATAATGTAGTGTGTGTGTCGTGGGCAGCGTTGCCAGGTGTACGATAATTATCGTATTTGTACGATAATTTGTCCCTCTGTACGATCAATAATCCAAAAAAAAAGCCAAATGTACGATAATTAGACTTTTTTAAATTATTGCCTGCCGCAACTGTTTGCCGGAGAGTATTTTTTTTTTTGTTTGTTTTTTTTGTGAACCCTGAAGGCATCTGTTCCCATGTGACATGTTTCCAGCCAATTGTGCTTTGCTGAGCGTGAGATACGAGTGCTTTTCTCAGAACAACGAGCATGATAGGTTGAATGGTCAGTTGCGCGTGCCCCACAAGACGCTCACAGTCAGGACCATATCGGGAAGTCAAGCGAGATTTGAACAGACTTTAAGCTGAAGAGAAAAACCAAAGAAAAAAAATCAGTCTCTAAAATCGGCCCGAGGCCTCATAATTTGACCTTAGTTCCCACCTCTCATTTGTTTTTTGGGGACACATTAGTCTAACACAACTATAAGTTGGGGCTGATGTGGTGCGGTTAACCCATTCCGTATTAACGCCACGAAGCTGTGAGTGCCTGTGGGACGCAATTTAACACTAGAGTGATTATATTTGACTATAGCGCATCATTGGGCTTGTTATTTTGGTTATGACAGATGTACGATAATTTCCCTCAAAATACAATAATTTTGAGTTTCTGGAACGATAATCCTACATTTCCCACCTGGCAACGCTGGTCGTGGGACGGCAGCCCAGCGTGTATAGATTTACATTCTCTGTTAACCGACAGGAGCCCAACAATACAACCTGTGTGATGTTACAAGTTCCTGCAGTGCCTGTTAGCGTGTTAGCCGCTAATTACGAGCCAAAAATAGCACAATACCAGCGGTTTCTTTACTAAGGTTCAAAGACCAGAGGCTGTGAAGGTAACAGAAAGACCACAGTTGAGCCTTTGTCTTGTTTCGCTGCAGTGCCTCTCTACTTTTTTACAGTTTTTAAACATATATTAAACACATTATTTAGGCTCGGGGGGGCTCCGGCTCCCGTTCGCGGATTTTGATCTTCGCTGGTCCCCATAAACCGCGAAAAATAAGGGATCACTGTAACGTCTTCACAATACGTGATAATGCGTCTGAAGCAGGACGGACAGTGGTCTCTGTTAATCATGAGACTGAAGGAGGAGGGGAAAAAAAGAGCTGGAGTGCATCGCTTTAAACTTATGAATAAGATGGATGCTTGTGTCGCTACAGTGAGCAAATGCCTCCTTTACACCGGCCTGACAATAAAAAAAATGATTCTGCGCACTGCCGTCGTAACCTTTTCTCTTGTTCAGTCCTCGCTGCACTCATGTGCGCCTTAAGGCTCCATGGGATGTCATCCATACACAACGCAGACACAATGTCCCACCCACGTCCGTGCTCTGCCTCGTGGGATGCAGCGCTTCACGTGACCAGCGTGCTTGTGGGCAGCCGGTCGCTTCATTCTCTCAACAATCTAGTATTTGCGCCGCTATGCAGTCTGCGCTTTCTGCAAAAAGCCTCTCCTGGCGTCACAGGTACCCACCGGGCCGCGGATGGCCACTTGAGTCGGACTGTAGGGGTGGATGGGGTGCACGTTGTCAGATCAGGAGGACAAAAGTGTGTGGATTAAAAAAGGGGGAGCGTCAGAATGCAGGTGGGGCGAATGGATGGGGACAGAAGAAAAAAAAAAGAGATTCAATTCAATTCAATTCAATTCAATTTTATTTATATAGCGAGATGTTAACAGTAGTGGATTGAGATCAAGACAATGATGTGAGAAGAGCAGGACAAGGCATAAATATCTGGCATTTCAGAGGAACATTGTCGTCACTGGTTTCGTGTTAGTCATTACAGCATGATACGGGGGGGCGGGGGGGGGGCTTGTTTTCCCTTCCACACCAAATGCAAATGTCACCCTGTCCTTTTAATTATTTAACAGCACATTTTTTGACAGTCCCCGTTGAGGGCCAAACAGTGTTGGATGGGCTCAAAGCGCAGGCTTTAATAGAGCACCTTCACGTTTCACACTCACCGCTGTGTGGCTGGAGCTTTGAGGCGGGCGGAGAACAAAGGCTGTGTACAGGTTTGTGCCCTTGCAAATCTCTATTCAGACTTCTAACTGCCTCTGAAGCAATTATTGTAGAAAAATACAGAGGAAAAAAAAGAAAAAAACATTTTTTCTAAACATATAAACTTTGGGAGTCTTGAAAGTCGGATTGCAGTTATGATGTCTGATTGAAAGGAAAGATGCCTGTTGATAAAATTCCTTCAGACTCACAGATCTCACTGTAGTCAGCGCCGCAACATCACGTTCTCATTTCAAAGGTCTCATAAAGTCAGCACTTTTGTAAGCACTTTTGAAACTAGAAAAGCACTAGGAGAACGCAGACCTCCGCCAAGTGCAACAATTCCCCCATGTAGCGATTTACAGATTGCGATAAAATCCGCGTTCTGGATCAGTACCAGATCAGCCTTTGAAATTTGATAGAGGTTCCCATTGTCAATCCCCGAGTCAAATTTCATGAGTTTTGGGCAATAATTAACGGAGATATTGAGAAACAAAATTTTCGGCCCCATTGACCACAATGTTATCGAAAATTTGAAAGTGATCCAGAATCCAGGATTTCTTCCGGATCACACCCAAAATGAAATCACTTCTTCCTTTTCACATTTCTGACAACTCCTAAAAATTTCATCAAAATCCATCCAAAACTTTCTGAGTTATCTTGAACACAGACAGACAGACAGACAGATAAACGCCGGCAAAACAAAAATATAACCTCCTTGGTTAATGATGTCACACCAGTCGTTCTACAGGAAATTAAACATAAGATTCCTGATCACACCTCCCACTATCCGCTACTAGCTAGTCGCTAGCCGCTACCTGCAAATTACCCGCTATGCCGACTCCCTTACTCACACTGTAGGCGTGGCAATGGGCGTGTCTTTTGCGCTTCCGTAAACTCGGTATCTTGCGATCGCGGGTTTAGGATAGCGGGTAACAGTTCGTCAGACCACCCGCTACCCGCTACCTGCAACCTGCGATTGCAAGATACCAGGTTTGCGGAAAGCGCAACCTGCATGTCAGCACGTAAAAGAGCGCGTCCAAATGGCATAAATGTGCGTCCACCTGGTCACGTGTGGACGTGCATAATCTCAAAAAAAAAAAAAAAAACATTCGACTGGTAAAAAAACACACCAAAATGGGTCATTAGTTAAACAGCGTTCACTGCCCACAATGTCTCTATTAACCCTTTTATCCCTTCATTCGCTTCATCTGCTAAGGATGACAGACCTTCATTTAGGCAGTGCCTTTGTCTGTAGGCGATTCTTACTGGAATGATGCACAATAAGTCTTTGGGCCTTTTTCGTTTGCACACATCTGTGTGTTCACATGTGAATTAATCAGAATGCATTCATGCGATCTTGGAATGCCTTTAATATTGAAAAAAAGGAGCTTCTGTGGGGGATTTTTGAGGAAATGCCGCCCCGTGTGCCAGGAAGTTGGATAAACAAAGCGGCTGACAGGCTAACAAAGCAAACTATTTTGATGCACTTTTACTCCACGTTCAACTAAAATGAACTCAAAACCCTTCTGCTCTGAGCTGGGCTTTTATTGTGAAAGATGTTCATATGCCTCAGGAAAACTGATCTAAATGAATTAAAATTGACCATCATTGTCTAGAAATGTATCAAACTAACCGATCCTTATTCCAGTGGAAGTGCTCAAAACATCCTGATTATTTTATCCAACTGATTAGAGCGCAGCAATTTTATCGATTCTGCGATATATATCGATATTTTATTTCCCCAGTGAGTATCTATTTTTCAGCCGCGGGTATAGATATTCTAAGTTTCTTAAAAAACCCCCGTGTCTCACCTTTAAAAGTTCACAAGCTACAATTTGCACTGTTTAAATAAATGAAACTATTTTAGATATATATATATATATATATATATATATATATATAGATATATATATATATATATATAATATATATATATATATATATATATATATATTGTATCATGAGCCGATTATCATGTATCGTATCGTGAGATTAGTGAATCGCTACAGCCCTACAACTGATAACACAAATGTCTTATAAAATCGCTGTTTTTAACATCTTTGGCATGCGCATTATGAGCAAATACAGCGTGCAGCTTCTATTCAATTTGTGCCTAGAAAGCAACTGAGGATGTGGAAGAAAAATAAAAGAAGGAACAAAAATAACGCTGCAGGGTGTTTTCCATCTGGAGAGCGTTTCTCTGCGACACAATCCAGAAAGCTCAGCCCCGCAGTGTTGTAATGAGCCGAAGGGTGAAAATGTCTCGAACCAAAATGAAGCTGTGGGACGGGCTGATTGTGAGAGAAATAATAGGTGGATACACAAAAACACTCGGTCTCCCTTGAGATAACAGTGACGAGCGATCGCGTCTTTTCTGAGTCAGCGTCTCAGAGATGACGCGTCGGGGTTTAAGGGACGGAGCTGAAAGAGCGACAGAAGGAAGTGAGATGCAAACCGCCGCTGCAGGTGCGACTCTGAAGGATGCCGAGGAGCGGGGCGGGGCTGCAACCAAAGAGGCAGAGGTTTTTTTTTTGAGCTCAGAAGCAGCAGCCTCAGCAGCATTCGCTGCGAGTTCACGGGCGAGTTAATGTGACGGATTGAATGGGACAATGCACTGTGTGTATTTGGGGGGGGGGCACTGTATGTGTCGCAAAGAATAGTGTATCACGTGGCGACATCTGGACAAGCGTTTCACCATTTCCTTTACTTAATTTTGTCCCAAAAAAAATCACAGGATATTCAACCACTTGGATGTGTTTTTTTCAGTTTTGTTGAAATAGGAAATACATGTGCGCATGTGTTTCTGTCTGTGCTGCTGCACATGCATTTTTTTTCTTTTTCTTCCTTTATTTTTTCTTTCTCAATCAGTATTGTTTGCTTCTGCGAAGCTTCACGAGGAGCTTATGAGTGTGCATCTTCTCTGCACTTCAGTGGAATCGCCTCACTCTTTCATTAGCATCGAGCTAAATCAGCAGCTGACAGCAGTTGCAGTTGGGGCCAAAGGGACACGGGCGCTGATCTGAAGTAGGCGAGAGCGGGGATTGTGTACGTGCATGTGTGTGTGTACGTGCACAAACCCTGCCCTTCCCTCATCCTTCTCTTTGTAGCCTTACCAGGGCTCGATCAATACACCATCCTGCAGCAGAGATGCAGGATCTGGGCTTTATGGAGTCGTTTCATTCCCCTGCGTGTGCATTATGAATGGGCCCATAAGGCTGTTGATAGGCTAAAGGATAGTGTAGCAAAGCACAGACATAACAAAGGAAAAGATGAGGTACATATAACCACAGTATCCAGTCCCTGTTTTATAACATCATTTCGATTACCGTATTGATCAGCTTGCAGTGGGACAGACAAAATCATGATCCCGAAGCAAGATTATTACATATCTGAACGACGCTGCGAGCGTCTGAAAGCAGCTCAAGAAGCGAGACCGTCCTGTTGGAAAGAATTATTATGCACGGCATTTCTCGTACAGCGTCTTCGTCTGGGAAATTTTTATTTGGTGTCTCAGAGACGTGGACAAACTGCCCCGAAACATGTTTGAACGATTCACATCTGAGAAATGAGCCGTGACTATCACAGAACTATTTTAAAAAAAAACTTCTCCGTTGCAAATGAGCAGCTTTAAAGCATCTCTTTCTTGTCTCTTTCTCTTTTCATGTAATATTCAAGTTTGCTCTCTTTGCAAAGAGAAACCTAAAAGAAAGCTTAAAGTGGAAAACAAGGTATGATGCTCTGGAGAAAAACACATAGAGACATCAGCGCTTCAGACACATCAGTAACGGTGGTTAAATGTAGAGTTACGGGGCAACTGCATCATTTTCTTTTGAAGTAAAACCTAGTTTTGTCAAATCACCCTCTATTTCCCATCTGATTCAAAACACACTGGCCACGGTTACATGATGTTTTTTAATTCTGAATTAATTATTCAGAATTAAATGATTCCAAATTAAACTATTTTCCTTCGAGTTTACATGGAAATAGTAATTCCAAATTGATCGGCTTTATCCAATTCCGCTTAAGGTCTGGGGGTTGGGAAAGGTTCTAATTGGATAGGGGGGGGCGGACATCTTTACGTATTTACGTCTACCGGAAGAAAACAAACTTACTCGATTAGCAACAACATGGAGGACTACATTATTAGCATCCTCTTTGGATTTGTTTTGATTTTATTTTTGAAACAGCAGCACGACAATATCATGTCGATGATTTTTTTTTTTTTTTTTCAAAAACAAGCCCAGCGCGGAATATAAGCGTCATCGCGACAGACGGGCAAAGAAACGAGCATGCGCAGAAAGACGGGAATTAATTTAAAGCGGAATGAGTGTATACATGACCGCGGAATTATTTTATTCAGATTTAAAATTCAGAATAAACCAGCCACTTACTTTGGAATTAAGTTAAATTCGGAATGGACATTTTCATTCGGAATTAGGTGTTTACATGGTAATTTTTAATCATTTTAAATTGGATTTAATTTTATTTCTGAATTAAAGAGGAATTAAACTTCCCATGTAAATGCACAATCTGCTCCGAATTTGACAGCTGTTTAGGTGACTGAAATACAGCAGCAGGAAATGTAGCTTATAGTCGATAACAACCCTTCATTTTCACCCAGATCTCGAGGTTGAGCGAGTGCGAGTGCGTTAGAACGAGCAGAGATGAGTCCCGTTAACTTCTACAAACACGGGGCAGCTTGTTATCACCGGATCCACCGCAGCTGAAATATTCAAGATGCAGAAAAAAGCAACCGGCGTGTATTTTGACAAAGTGCTTTTTTATGTCGTGTAACAAGCAGAAGAATTATCAACATATCTCTCGCCAGCGTCCTAAGCTTTTATTTTCAAAATGTGCAATAACTGTTTGGAAGTGATTCAGATGTAAACAGTTTGCAATATAACAAGCAATTTCAAGAAAAACTTATGAGGGATATTTTTACGCTATTCTGTCCAGGCTGCATCTCTGCTTCTTTTTTTTTTTTCTTTTTTTTTTTTCCTTGTTGACAGCAAGGATGGACTCCAGCAGACCCCCGTGACCCTGAGAGGAATTGAAGCGGGCATAGATAATATAGATGGATGGATGGATTTTCCACTATTGTCTGACATTTTATAAATTGTCAGACGGAAGTAAAAATGAACCCCCATAACAGCGGGCGGGCAGCTCGCGGTGCCTGTATATCCCTGTTTATGATACTGGAATGGGTGAAAAAGATTTTTCTTCCGCTCTCTCTCTCTCTCTCTCTCTCTGTCTTTTTTTTTTTAGTAAAGTGGGAAATCTTGCCATTAAAATCAAACTTTTACCCAAGTTTGCCGTCTCGGGAGCCTCGTTCATAACCACTGCAGAGGTACAAAAAGGAGCCTGAAGGAGCCGTGTGTCATTACCGACTGCAAAATTGAAATCTGAGAAAACAAACCTGTAGGGAGCACGTGCACACGTGTGCGGAAACTCTGACCTGTGTGGATAAACAACTTGTAGAGGTGGGGAATAGTAGAAGCAAAAACTCCAGACCTTTTTTTTTTGTTGTTGTTGTTTTTTGTTGCCTTGTGTGAACTGGCCAGCCTGTTTGTTTAAAACATAAAACTGCAGCAACACATTTACATATTACTGCAGGATGGATCCACTGGAGCTGCGTGAATGGAGGAATTAGGAATCAAGGGCCCGATCTTCCGCCAAACCTCCTAAAGCCGCTATTAAGGGATAGCGGGTAGCGGGAGGGGCGTTCCCCCGCAAAGAACACAATCTTCTACATCCCTAAACCCGTGATCTTACCTGCCCTAACCACTATATTATGCATAGGAGTGGTTAGGGCGTTCCACCTGTTTAACCAATCAGTGCGTCAGTAGCCATTGCCTTTAAGAGCAGGTTGCGCTACCAGCATTAGCAATCTTCCGCTACCTGTAGCGGGTAGCGGCTAGCGGGAGGTGTACGATCAGGGCCCAAGTGTTCAGGGACCACAAGGACTTCCTGAGCTGCAGTCTCTTTCATTTCTGTGCCATGAAAGAAAGTTGTTTCTGTTTCCTTTTTTTCCTTTCTGTCTTGGTCAGTGTTCGTGAGATGCTCTGCTTTGCTCACTCCTGGTTAAAACTGTCTGAGAAGAAAGCGGGAAATGAGCCCAAACGACATCATACACATTCCTCGTGGACTGTGATTTATCAAGCGGCTTTTTGGCTCAAGATGCGCATATGCTTATAGATATGATGGAATTTTGGCACACGTCGCTTTGAGATTTTTACACACAACTCTTAGCGTGAGTAATGGGATGAGGGCCGGAGGGCCGAAACGCCTGTACAGACGTGATCCATAACAGAGTTTATTAGCAGGCAGTGGATCACACACAGGGAAACAGCCGGAGAGGAAGACGGACAGGAGGCAGGAATGTCAGGAATGCCCAAGTGGAGACAAAAAGCAGAAACTGGGGGGTAATAACAAATTGAATTGAATTGAATTGAATTGAAAATACTTTAATAATCCCCGAGGGGAAATTGGCTTGTTGCAGCAGATACAAAAATATACATAAATAGACAGGACATTAAATAGACATTAAATAGGCAATAAATAGACAAAAAACAGTGTGCAGAAACAGAACAATAAATAGACTAAAAACAGTGTGCAAAACAAGACACTAAAATAAAAAGTAAGTAGACAAAAACAGTGTGCAAAACAGACAAAAACAGTGTGCAAAACCAGTAATAATAAAACTGTAATAATAAAACTGTAATAATGTGATAAAGTGATAATGCGGCATTAACAGAAGGCAGTGGCAGAAGTAATAAGGAAATATATGAAAAAGCAGTCAGAGAACAAGGAGAATGGGTGCTGAAGATCGCTGTACCAGGACGGTGATGACAAACAGCAAACAAATGGTTTGGAGCAGAGCGGTGGGACAATTAACTGAACACCAGGGAGGTGTGGAGCGAATTCAGAGAATGAATAAATGAAAAGGGCAGAAATAATACACGAACCAAAGAAAAGGCTGACTAGTTGACTAATGGCAGCTGAGATCGATGAGCTCCATGAACGGCGATGGAGGCCTGATTTAGACGATGGGTCACGTTGGTTGTCGTTCTCTCAAACTCAAAATCAAGAGATTGCGATTCTGTTCGCAGTCTTTGTTTGAGAGCTTCATTCAGTATCAAATCAAATGGGCTCAATCAGTTTCATGTCCCGTCGATCGGCAGAGCACATTCAGGAAATAAAGCTGGATGCACGTTCGGAGTAGCAAGGTCTTTCCTTTACGTCTGCTGCTCTTCTTCTCTCCAGCTTGTCAATCCTTCCCTTTGGTGTTTTTCTGTCACTCTCTCTCTGCCTCCCCCCCCCTCCCCCCCTCTCGTCAGTCCTCCTCAGAGCTGGGGTCACCTGTGTTGATTTACTGTCAAATCTTCCAGGATTATCAGTAATCCCACGGCACTAAAATCTGTCTGCTGACAGATGTGCTCCTGCTAACAGAGTTGCCGTTTCCTGTGCGCACGCCGACCCATGCGCTGGAAGAAGCCAGACTTCCTTTTTAGAAAGGAAAGGAAACAAACAAAAAAAAATACATATATATTCTCCACGTCAGTGATTTACAGTTGATGACATTTTGCTCCCGTTCCGTGTGGTATTTGGTCGTGTTTGACAGCAACACTACGGTGATTGCTACTCTGATGGATTATGGGTCGGTGTGGATTTATTGCGGGTAAAAGGGTGCGTCGTTCGGTTTATTCTCTCGGGGATGTGGATCCTCCCCTGGGCTTTCACTCTGAATTGACAAAAGACTGTAATTTTGGAACATTAGAAAGATTGACTCGCTGATAATTTACCCATCATCACTCCTCACGCCTCACTCTGTCAGCAGCCGTTCAATCGAACAAAAATCACACTCCTGCGTTTGTTTACAAATCTCCTTTTCATTGTGACTAAATTGGAGCAGAAGTAGAAAATCAGTGAGACAAACAAACCCGAAAAGATATTAGTTTTATTGATCCAGCCGTCCTCAATTCGGCAGAATGTAATACTCGAGCGTGATCCTGTAATATCACAGTTTGCAATGGAGTGCATTTCATTTTAAAACAATATTATATTACTGCCCGATAAGATTATCTACTGCAGTAACAAGTGATGAATTCTAAATATAAGAGTGAAACAAACCTAGTAAATAATTTAAATTGACGATCATCTCTTGCTCTTCAACTGGAAGTCTCACTTGTGTATTCTCTCCCCAGGTGGTGTATAAGAACAACGACATCCGGCTGGAGCTTTCCCGCCTCGCCCGCATCGTCGACCCCAAGATGAAACTCCAGGGCGACGTGGTGTTCAAGTGCGAAAACGTCCCCACGCTCGACCCCATCAACTTCGAGAGCCCGGACTCCTTCCTCGCCCTGCCGAAGTGGAACACCAAGCGCGTGGGCTCCATCTCCTTCGACTTCCGCACCACCGAGCCCAACGGGCTGATCCTCTTCACCCACGGCGTGCCGCAGGACCGGCGGGACGTGAGGGGCCAGAAGAACAACAAGGTGGACTTCTTTGCAGTGGAGCTGCTGGACGGGGGGCTGTACCTGCTGCTGGACATGGGGTCCGGGACCATCAAAGTCAAAGCCACGCAGGCGAAAGTCAACGATGGCGCCTGGCACCATGTGGACATCCAGAGGGACGGTCGTTCAGGTAGGGATGGAGGGAAGAAGGAAGGAAGAGAGAGGTTCAAGAGCAATGAAATTTTTCTTTTTACAAATATTTAAAACCATTTCCACAGCTTGTAAAAGTTGGTTTTTACACAGACCCAAACACACAAAATAAAAAGTGATCCATCAGTTTTGTGGGCTTCTGGATCCAGTAGAGATCTGTTTTGCATTTATTAAAAAAGAGAAAAAAAGTACTGGCAGAGAGGACTGGTGATCACTTTTCACATTAGCACAAAAAAAAAATCTGCTACAAGATTGAATTGCATTCATACATTAGTTGGTTTTGTTTGGACAAACATAACGATAACCACAAAGATTGCTCATAAGAGTTTTATTTAAGAGCTGATATCTTACCATTTTCCATGGTTTTCTTGATTATAACCTAAATCACTTAAGTTTTTACATCAATAGCTATGACGTTGTACTGCCAAAAACACTGCTTTTACCCTTCAGTGTTTTTTTCCTCTGTCTGTTTTAGTCACATGATGACGTTTAGTGGTACCAGGTATTAAAATGAACAAGAAAGTGAAGAAAAAATGGTGGTCTAATAATTTTTTCCATGACTGTATATGCTCGTGATCGGTATATTCAAAGATCCAACACTGCATTTTGACATTACAGCAATTTCCAGTACGGATCAGTGGACAGCTCACTAAAATGTTTTGGAAACTTTAATTATGTTTTATTTAGAAAGAAAGAGAGTGTTGTCAGATCCAAAGATAATTGGATTTAAAGGAAAATGCGAATAAAAAGTGTAAATCTGTAAACTTATGAGTCACTGGAATGGGTTTGCATCTCAAAGACAATACTGATGACATAAACGCTTGTCCTATAAGCAAATGAAACAGTAGAAACAGAACAACACTCTTGCATGAAAGTTCTTCCAGCTGCGACTGTACTGCATATTTTAGCTTTCCTTACATTTCAACCAGAGGATGATGTAAATTTCCTCAGTATTTCCATCCCTAACAATGACTTATTTCAAAATCGTACTTGTGCAGGAAGCTGCTGAATCCACCCCCAGCCCCCCGGCTTCATTCCACCTTCATGTCCTTCGACCTCAAAAACGCAGCCAAATACAGAGAAATCATTTGAAGAAGATTATATTAGAGGAAAGGGTTAGAAGCTTCTTTTTGCCTTGAGTTACAAATCCAACACGGTCTCTGCATTAGATGAGATCCTCCGGAGAGCGCGGTTGTGTTGGTTGACACCGCAGCTCGTTTTATATATCAGGTTAGAGCAGCCAATTTAGCTGTGTGTCAGAGCGCGCTGCTTTGATTAATCGCCATCGCGGCCCCCGAGTGCGATAGCAGGGGAGAAAGTTGGATTTTTCACAAAGGGGGAATGAGACAGATAAATGGATGCCAGACTGAAAGATGGTTAAGAACAGAAGTAATCACACTTGTGGCTGGAGTGAAATGTTAATAGGAGCTGTGAGTGAATTAAATTTAATGTCCACAAAGTGCTCAGGTTCGGATCTTTCTTTCCGGCCGCAAGGTGAATGTAACGTAATAAGAGAGGACTCATACTGAATAGTTTTCATTCAAGCTAAATTTGAGCTGCGGAGACAAATGGATCTTTTCAATCTGCTGTATAAATACATGACCTCAGTAAGTGCTGATGAAGAGATGCAGATGCAGGAGAGTTTGTACAAGCACAGTCAATTTTAAAAGCTAATATATCTATTTCTTTTCTAAAAATATATGCATCCATCCATTCATCATTATGCCAGCTTAATCCTCTGCAGGGTCACGGGGTTCTGCTGGAAGGCAGGGGTACACCCTGGACAGGTCTCCAGTCCATCGCAGGGCCACATACAGGGTCAACAGTCCATCACAGGGCCACATACAGGGCCATATACATCACTCCTACGGGCAATTTAGAACCACTAATAAACCGAACATGCATGTCTTAGACTGTGGGAGGAAGCCGGAGTACCCGGAGGAAACCCACGGAAACACAGGGAGAACATGGAAACTCCACACAGAAAGACCCCCGCTGAGGTTCGAACCAGTACCTTCCTGCTGTGGTCCAACAGTGCTGACCACGAAGCCACTGTACTTCCTAAAATATGTACATGAAGTCGAAAAATATGTTTGTCGGGTCTTAAGTGAAAGACTGACTCAGAAAGGCAGTACAGTGGTACCTCTACTTACCAAATTAATTGGTTCTGGAAGTAGTTTGGTAACCTGAAAATTTCATAAGTAGAAACGCGTTTTCCATGTAAATGCCCTAATTATGTTCCAAGCCCCCCCAAAATTCGAACGTAATTTTTTTATGAATTATAAATAATAAAGGAAATGACATAAAAACCTGTAAGAAATACATGTTAGAACTAGAAAAGCACTCAGAGAGCAGACCTCCACCAAGCGCAACAATTATCGAAAATTTGAAAGTGATTCAGAATCCAGGATTTCTTCCGGATCACACCCAAAATGAAATAAGTTCTTCCTTTTCACATTTCCGACAACTCCTAAAAAATTGTTCGTTTACCTGGGTTGCTGGGTTACGCTCATAGCCAATGGGATGCCAGGAAGCGATAGCCAATGGCAGAGCAGCTCGGATGCACCGCTTTCAAACTGAGATACAGAGCAGCTACAAGTATGTTTACGTTCGGTAAACTCTGGGAGCTGCGAGTAGCAGCGCGTACTGTATTTTTGCATTTCGTATCCTGAAATTTCTTTCGTAACAAGAGGCAATATTTTCCCGTTGAGGCGTTTCGTAACCTGAAAATTTCGTATGTAGAGACGTTCACAAGTAGAGGTACCACCGTATATATATTTTTGGTTTAACTTCATTTTGATAAAAATCACCTAATCACAGAAATCTTTTATTTGCACCAACATAAGAGAAATATTCACCACATACTGCTGGGTCTCCGCACTCATGTTTACTTGGACCTTCTTGGATGGTTATTTTGTTGCATATATACTCATTTTATCTGGAACTGCTGTTCTTTATTTTATTTTATTTTATTCTGTTACTCAAACAGAAGCTCTCTGAAGACAATGATACCAGCTCAGCCATCAGGGAAGTTTAGTGGGCCAAACACAGATCCGCACCTCCACCAACTCACATCACATTTTTGCACCGTGGCGTACCTCTGTGCCATCAGCCCCCTTACCACAGCGGCGGCGGCTGTGCAATGCCGCTCTGTACAACATCTATCATTTTCACCTCCATCCTTACTTTGATGACAGAAATAGGGCTGCGACACTTTTTAGCCGCATTTCCACCGCAGGCGTCTTTCCGTGGAGGTTGTTTTTTTTCTTCACCCTCTCGTTTTCCACTTCTGGAGCTAAACAGAGTTCCAGGGGAGATATTTGACACCGCAGGGCTCAGTGCAGCATTCTCTGTGTGGAAATTAGCATGTGGATAATTAGCATATTGATAAAAAAGCACGTTCCCCAGGGCTATTTGAAAGTAGTGTTTCATAATATACACACAGCACCTCGAATTAATAAAGCCGGTGAACTCACTGATATCTGTGGGAGCCCTCAAACTATTTCCCTGTGATTAGACGGCCACAGAGAGAGAGAGATGGTGGCTGAGACCTGCGTTTTAAATCTGAGCCATAAATAAAAACACCCAGAACCTGTTTAAATGTGCAACAGGGGCAGATTTAGGAGCTCAGCCATAGATTCTGGTTTCACTTCATGCACAGCAGCCGCATCATTCCAGTGAGGATCGGTGTTTCACATTTCAACAGACCTAATTTACCCCGCACCTGCAGACCTGGCTGGAAATACCAAAGGTTCTCAGCTTGGAGTCGCCTTTCAGCTATTTAAACGACGCCCCGGGCGAGTTTGAGCTCCTGGTGCTGATGGCTGAAATGTTACTTTTTCAAAAGTAACAGAATAGAAAGAGAAACTAACGCAATTTTTATTCAACGGCATCACTTTAATTTCAGGAGTTTGGCTGAAGCGCTTGGTAGTTTTTGCAGCAGGGAGCAAAATACTGCAAAATATGAAGCACGATTAACTTAAAACTAGTACAGTTATCCCTCTGCAATTCGCGCTTTAAGTTTCGCGGTTTTAGTTATTCGTGGATTTTTTTCAGAAATATATAATATAAAGAAAAAAATCAAGAAAAAATTGCGGAAACATCACAGGATGTTGTGCGCGTTCTCTCGCAGCAAAGAAATGTTGTCAGCCAGCCTGGCCCCTTTAAGAAGGTGGCTTTATAGGTAATGGTGTGGCCTTATGGGTAATGTAGTGTGTGTGTCGTGGGACGGCAGAATGAAACCGAGGTTAGATGAAAGAGTGGTTTATTTACTACGGTTCAGAGACCAGAGGCTGTGAAGGTAACAGAAAGACCACAGTTGAGACTTTGTCTTGTTTCGCTGCAGTGTCTCGCTACTTTTTTGCGGTTTTTAAACATATTTTAAACACAATATTTAGGCTTGGGGGGCTCCGGCTCCAGTTCGCAGATTTTGATTCTCCCCACATTAACCGTGAAAGGGACCACTGTAACATGTTGTTCCACTACCTGTTTTTTTCTTTTCATAAACACCACGGCAGGTTGTTGACATGAATATTCTCAGGAGTGCGGCATTTGGTCATAATTGCTTTTCCTCCCTCCAGGCATCATCTCGGTAAACAGCCGCAGGACGCCTTTCACAGCCAGCGGAGAAAATGAGATCCTGGACCTGGAAGGTGACCTTTATCTGGGGGGTCTGCCCAACAGCCGGGGGGGTTTGGTGCTCCCCACCGAGCTTTGGACGGCGATGCTGAACTACGGCTACGTGGGCTGCGTCCGGGACCTGTTCATCGACGGGCGCAGCAAGGACATCCGTCAGATAGCGCAGTCGCAGAACGTGACGGGCGTCAAGTACTCGTGCACGAAGGCGACGGGGAAACAATGCGACAGCAAGCCCTGCAGGAACAACGGGGTGTGCAAGGAGGGGTGGAACCGGTTCGTCTGTGACTGCACGGGGACGGGCTTCTGGGACAGCACCTGTGAAAAAGGTGGGTGTTGTTTTTAGTCGTCCCGTCTGTCTTCTGTGTGGGGGGTTTCTGAGTTAGCAGAAAGAAAGAAGGAAGATAAAGCAGCGGCTTTCAAATAGGGGCAGTTTTTCCAGGGCGTTGATATGGAATTGTGATATGTTGCTTTTGCACAATGCACGCTTGGTACAAGATGAAAAATGACGAAAAAAAATGTTGACAGTGAAGTTTAATGACTTGAAACATTTTTTTGTCTTGCTTTCCCAGATATGGTTGCAAAGTGACAGTGATGTAGGAGCTCTCTGCTAACAATAACTTTTAAAAGGACGTGGACAGTGCTCTGCTTTAGCTGACAGGAGAAAGTGTGACTCAGGATACTTCCCTCGCATTATTTATGGAATCTTTGCTGAAAGATTTAATAGGATTTCACTTTACTGCCAAGCGGAAGCCCCTTTTTTTTTTTTTTCTTCTTTTTTTTTCTTGTTGCCGGGGAAGCTTCTGGAGAGAAATTGGAACCTCCAGCTGGAGAAATGGGCTCTCCTTTTCCGAGTTTATAAAGATTGGCTGCATAAAGTTTTTATGAGACTGAGGAGAAAGGGACACGCTGTGGGAGAGTATGTTATCTATTGTTCAGATTGTTCTTGGCTTTTTCATGACTTTACAAAGATTTGCAGTGTTCAGCAGAGGATTTTAAGATCTTGGCACAATGCTCGGATGGGGAATGGTAAGATGGAGCAGTAAATGAGACTTGATGAGCTGAGATGGACATGTGTCTGTTATGGTCTGTTGAGGTCTAGAGCAGTGGTCCTCAACCCGTGGGCCGCGGACCGGTACCTGGCCATGGATCAGTTGTTACCGGGGTGCACAAGAAAAAAATAGTTATTTAAGTTTTATTTATTATCTGAGTCTGAACAAGCTTTTATTTTGAAAAATCTTTTATTTTGAAAAATGACCGGATTCTCTCGGTTACATATCCGTCACTTTAGCGCCAAAATTTAACCCAGCTAGCAAAATGAGTAAGAAACTGACGTCTTTGGAACGTTTCCTTGTGAAGGAGAAAATGCACAGTAAAGAGAAAGAAGAACAGCCTATGACTTCCAAGAAAAAGAAAGCTTTTAACAGACAATACCAGGAGTCCTACTGAAATATAGATTTATCACGACAGGTGATTCCCACATACCAAGCTCTGCGTGAGTTTTTTTTTTTTGTTATTTATTTAATGGATGTTACCAGTAACTTTGATGTTATTCTTATATGTTATTGGCGTAATGTAACGAGGAAGCCCCGCCCTCCCCACCGGTCCGCGATGACGGTCCACAGTTGCAAAAAGTTTGGGGACCACTGGTCTAGAGGCCACAAAGGACCTCTTTGTCCAGAGCATCTGTGGACTCTGATGTAGCCTCCCATCTAATGCCCCTTTTCCATTAGTACCTACTCAGCGCGGCTCGACTCGGCTCGACTCGACTCGGTCTCAGTGGTTTTCCACTGTAGTTCAGTACCACCTCGATGTGGGTGGGGCCTTCATGGTAAGGTGGCCTGAAACGCAGTGACGTGTTTTATATGCGGCAACTCTGGTCACGTTTGCGACCATAACAATGGAGGACGTCGTTCGTCATTCGACCATGGAGTAGACTTGCCGGCCATTCTTCGTTTTGTGAAGTAGACAATTACAGGTAAAGTAAAATCGCTGTTGAGTTTGTTGTTGCCAAGTTTTAAATATGGCGGGTGTGGAGGAGTCGCTTAAGGCTCATCCGTGACGTTGCTCTCTGGCCAATCAATGGCCCGCGGTGTGGTGACGTTGTATTCTCGGCCCGACTCAGCCCGGATAGAACCCCAGCCAAGTAGGTACGAAAAAAGGAGGGCCGAGCCGGTACTATGACCTAGTGGAAAACCTCCAAAGCGGAGCCGAGTCGAGTCGAGCCGCGCCAAGTAGGTACTAGTGGAAAAGGGCCATAACTGGGTTTCTCCTGCGTGACGCCATCATGGGCGCCAGGCAGGAGTCCTATCTGAATGTTTGGTCTTAGGCGTTTGTTGTGAAAAAAAATACTGGTAACTGCATATTAGTTTACCAATAATTAGGTGAGGTTCTATTGAAGCAGTTATACAACAGATAAACAAGACATTTGACCACAGACGAGGGTGCAGGAGTGGATTTAATCTCCAGTGTATACAGCAGAGATGATTAGATACTCACATGCAGAACAGCCATTGTCAGCAAAGACAATGAGTAAAAGAAATGCAGTTACTTATTTTATTTAACATTGTTCAATAAAAGGGTCATGGTGACCTGAGTCCATTTTTAATATAATAGCATTTCTGTTAAAGTTTACTGTCTGGTACTGTCAAATTGTCATTTCTTACAACGCCTGCTGAGGTGTAGACCTGAGCCCTTTTGCATGCAAATGGAGAATAAATTTACTGAAAATCACAGCCTCCGCTAAGTCTTGTTATTTAAGGTTAATTGTTGATCTTACTAAGAATCCTTAGTCTTTTAGAGACTAGAACAGAGACAGTAATTTTTCCACAACAATGTCATTAGCGAAGCCAAATCGAAATATCAAGACGCATGTTGCGTTGAACAAGGCGCGACCCGGAGCTGCTGTTCCCCTCATGCTCTGACTTGAGAAAAGTGCGTTGAAGTGCGGCGGCACGCCATTGTTTGCAAATCTGTTTTCACTTCCTTTTATTCTGAGAACACTGCTGAAGCAAAATTTTCAGAGGAAGCTGAACTCTTGGAGCCGGCTGCGTCTGACCGGATCGACCTTTTCCCAGGCTGCTTATTTTAACTCGCCCTCCCGTGATGTTTTATTTACAGGGGAGTCCAGGAGAAGCCAGACGTGTTCCGGCTTTCGCTCATGCAAACAGCGCCAGCGTGTCACGCGCTCCACCCACGGGAAGAGAACTTTAAGCTAACAACCCCTACCCTCACACGCATTTATACATCTCCATTCAACCGCTGCTGTTGCTGCAAGGTGATAACTCACAGGACATCAGACCCCCCTCCCCCCACCTTCTGCAGCTGCAGAATAAAGTTTCAGTTCATTCAGCAGCAAAAGTCCTCTGATGTGGAATACAATGTGCTGACGTTGCTAACGCTGAATACCTGCCTCTGGATTTTAATTTCTTGCTTCCAATACAATTCCAACCTTTTAAGTGTTTTATGTGTTTCAACGTGCCGTCGGGCTCGCGCGCCAGAGTTCTGTTGATAGTCGGGAAAAACGCAGAACAGAAATTGAATTTGCAACAACCATGGCTGGTGCTGGCCAAAGAATAATGGAAAGGACTAATTGAATTGAATTGAATTGAATTGAATTGAATTGAATTGAAAATACTTTAATAATCCCCGAGGGGAAATTGGCTTGTTGCAGCAGATACAAAAATATACATAAATAGTCAGGACATTATATAGACATTAAATAGGCAATAAATAGACAAAAAAAACAGTGTGCAGAAACAGAACAATAAATAGACTAAAAACAGTGTGCAAAACAAGACACTAAATAAAAAGTAAGTAGACAATATACATTTTTACTATTAAGGTATAATAGTTTATTAATAATTAGGAGTTCTGGTGAAGTAGTTGTACAACACTTAACAAACACTTGACTGCACGATCGGACTGGAAGCAACGATGGAAGGTTCGCCTGAGGATGACCTAGCCTAGCTACCTAGCCTAGCTGTTTTGGAAGGTCATAGCTGTTTTCAGGAACTATCTACTGTGTTGCTCTATATTTCATTGAACCACAAGCAGTGTCTTCACATAAGACACTCTGTTTTTTAGTCAGTGTCTGGTGTAGATATGGGAAGGATTGTCCGTGATGTTTTACAACTTACGCAACATCCCTCTGTTTACACTAACTTCCAGGAAGAAGTCTTCAGCTACCGGCTCTGATGCTGCTACCACAACAGGTTACTGCGGATAAAACGGCACTATACTAGAGCTATAAAAGATATCTTAATAACTTATAGCAAACACTGACGGACCTGAGCGTCCTCAATAAGTACAGTCTGCTCCGTTCCGTCTTGTAGACAGTCTCAGAGCTCCATCTCCAATCCTGTCTGTTGTTCAGGTGAACACTCACGTATTTATCTTCTCTCCCCGGGTGGGAATAGTGTTATGTCCTGATTCTTCGAATGTAAAATGTTAGAGGTGAAAGAGAGTCTACTTTTTATTTTATGCTTTTATGCCAGCTTGTGTTTAGTAAAAGCATGGCTACACTCAAGCATCAATAATGCAATGAAAAGATGAGTTTTTCTTCACGTTAGTGCACAATGGAAATGCCTTTAGCCTTTTTTTTATACAATGGTAAAAAAAAAAATAATCGACCAACATCTGGGTTTTTAGTGCAATAAGAAAGTGTTTAATTGATATTCAGTTGTCCATCAAAAATCAAACCCAACACCAGAGTGCACTCGGTCATTTTCAGTGCGGTTGCTGCACTTTGGGTTCGCAAAAGCGAGCATAACAAAAATACACGTCTATCAGCCTTAACGTCTCGCAGGCTGTGAAACTGACAGCAACCAGAATGAAATAAGATCGATTGTACCCATCTACAAGATAGCTGGCATCCTCCTGTTGGTTTGACTGTGTTGGCTCTATTTTCTGGTCCGTTCAAAAATAATTATTGAGCCAAATGATCTCAGAAAGTTGTGATTCTCTGAACTTGTGGCATAAGTTTTAATTTAAACTTTTATTGGCGACCTGTTCGTAGGTTATTTGCCTTCATCCTGGACCTCAGCTGCGGTCTGCACGCAGAAAGACACAAGTCCAATCAGCACATTATCCACAAATAGCACAAGGTCTGCATGTAAGCAAAATGAACTTGAAAATGAGTCTGACCCCATCTGTGCTGACTGTGATTGAGCGAAGCTCACTCACTTTACTTTTGGCACAATCCTGACCTTTTTTTTTTTTTCTTAATCCGCCTAAAAAATTGTCCCCCTTGGGATGAAGAGAACGCTTTAATTCAAAGTTTTGGACTTGAAATCACACTGTTTTATTTGTTTATTTGTTTTTTTATTTTTGTTGAAACTGAATCTTCATATGCAGCACGGTAGCTTAGTGGTTGGCACTGTTGCCTCACAGCTAGAAGGTTCCTGGTTCAAACCTCAGCAGGGGTCTTTCTGTGTGGAGTTTGCATGTTCTCCTGTGCTAGCTGTGGGTTTCCTCCAGGTTCTCCAGCTTCCTCCCACAGTCCAAAGACATGCATGTCAGGTTAACTTGGTGGTTCTAAATTGCCTGTAGGAGTGATTGTGAGTGTGCATGATTGTTCATCTATATGTGGCCCTGCGATGGACTGGTGACCTGTCCAGGGTGGACCCCTGCCTTTCGCCTGAAGTGAGCTGGGATAGACTCCAGCAGATCCCCGTGACCCTGCAGAGGATTAAACGGGTATCAGTGGCGGCTGGTGAAAAAAAATCTTGGTGGGGCTGGTGTGCCAACATTTTTCACTGCCTAATCTAGCATAAGCATTTAAATGAATGGAAAATGACTACAGGTCCACAATCATAATTTCATTTTAGTTTCCAGTTTCACAGAAGAAGTAACAATTTACAGCTATATTAGACTTTATGCTATCAAATACTATACAATCAAGGGATAAATTGTCCCTCCGGAAGGATGCTGTGCAGCCTCTCCAATAAGACACCAGCTATTGAATCCGCACAGCTGTTGGGTAGCTTGATGAATCCATAGAACCGCTCCTGTATATTGTTGCGTCCATCAATGTACCTTTGAACCAGGACTAGCTGACATCAGTACCAGGACTAGCTGACATCATGTCCCCACATTGGTCATTCAAAAGCACCACAAAATTTAACACAATTGATTATCTTGGATAAAAAATTACGGTTTTTATCTACCTCTTTATTGTGCCTTCTTTCAGCAATGCGGTGCCCATCATCTAGCTGCGTTGCTATGCTAATCTTTACGAGCACAGCTAGCTTTACGCAGTTTTACATGTGAACTTTGGATCTCTCATGTTTCTTTATCCGTTCAAAGAGGTGCTTTAAGTCAGTTAGTCCAGTCTTTGTCAAAGTCAAATCACATCTGTCACTTCTGAAGAGGATTCAGGGGAAACAGAAAAGTGCATTAGCTGCTCCACAACCTGCAGCCACGTCTCAGGGTTTAACCAACTCCGACAAAAACTCCTTTTGTACGATTTACCTTTCTCCTTTGTTTACTGGAAAATGTTAATTTCAGGCTTGTCGGGTCCCAGCTCCTTAACGAGAAGTTCTTCCTCCGTCGTCCGTCTCGCAAAAGGGAACATTAATAATGATTTCACAGAATTTGGTGGAAGCTGCTCTTGAACTCGTTGTTACCGCCGTCGCCATCTCTCTTCCTCGTTGCCATTTTTTTTTTTTTCCGACGTAGGACAGAGTCTGGGAGTGGCTCTACGAAATAAAACTATCGCTGGCCCTTCACATAGCAATCATACACCTTCACGCATTTTATGTAGCAGTTGGGGCTACATTTCCAGCGCCCCATCGGAGTTAAATTTGGTGACGTTGATAGGCTAATTATCAATAATTTTTCCCTAGCAACCATAACCGGATTGGCTATTTAGCTGCAGGTCAGGGGCGCTCCATGAGAGAATGATGCACTGTAGGTCGGTCGAAATTCACTGTTTAATGAGTGTCATTTGGTTGAAATGTTGTTTAAATGAATTAAATCGCATGTAAGCACACACATACTATTTAGTAAATCTGACGCTGATCAAATAAATAAATAAAAATGAAATAAATATGTTTCCCCTCCACAGCTAGTGAGGCAGAGCACCAGTGCCCCCTATGGGCCAGCCACCTCTGGCGGGTATAGATAATGGATGGAAGAATCCTCATGACTTTAGAATGAGTTAAACTGCATTAGTCACAATCGTCAGAGGAGCTTATTTGCTTCCAAGCTCCCTGATCACAACATTAAGCGATCACTGAGGTGTATTCACACACAGCGTTCACTATTGATCTGGAAGATGTGGAACAGCACAACGGAGAATCGCTCTTGTATGACAAGAGAAGCAGTGAAATGATAACAGATCAGCGCTCCCCCAGTGACGGGGACGAAGCATCTGGATCTGCATAACGACGTCTGACCGTTGTTGCAGAGTTAATATATGATTTTATCTGTTTTGGTCCAAAACAGTTGTATGAAAATAACATTCTACTGTTTTGAAATATTATTTGGTTCCCAATGATTTCGGTGGTAAGCAGAGGAAATATTAGCAGTTAGCTTTAAAATCTCCTGAGGTCAGAAAGAGCACACTTCTATACTGTATACTAACTCATGTTATATTCTTTACAGGACAATTAGAGACTGGGTTCTATGTGTCTGATGTTCTAGTAACATTGAAAAGAGTTTCATTTCAAGTACAATCATTCTGTCTGGTGACAACTTCATTGGTTGATGTCATTATAGAGAGTTAATGGACGTTTGACCATCCTTAAAGTAATAGTTTAATGGCTCAGATCTTTATTTTCAGACATGCCAGTAAATAAAAAAAAAATACAAAAAAAAATAGTTTTGACTAACATGATGGAAACAGAAACATGAAGTTGGATCAATAAGATATGGAAATAATCGGTTTTCCTCCACGGAAACCCGTGGATGTTACTCGGTGATGGAATTGTGTCCTGATTATTTCTGAAACTCCAGCTCATTTGTCTTCATATTCATCGTGATGACATGTTCTGCATCCTGCGTCGTCCGTCAGGAAGAGTTCCGCCGACCGCGGCTCTGGTGTTCTTCATTTCTCGTCACGCTGTTACCATGGACATGCCACGGGAATTTCACAGAAACGTTTACAGTGAGCGGTGTGATCAGTTTAAATGGCGCAGCAGCTGGATTCTCTCAAGATCATGATCACGAGGGAAGAAGAAGAAATCCACATTTGTCAGGATGCATTTGTGGGACGAGCAGCAGAGCCGAGTACCGTATTTTCCGGACTATAAGTCGCACCGGAGTATTAGTCGCATCTGTCAAAAATACGTCGGGAAGAGGAAAAAAATTTATATATTCGAGTCGCATCTGGTCATAAGACCTGGTGATATTTGCACTGATGATAAGACCCTTCCAGCAGCACACTGTTCAAGGACCCATGTGGACTTGCTCCTCCAGCTCTGGTCATCTCCAGTTAACCTTCTTTGATTTTTTTCTTGTTTTTTGAACCTGTGACCGCTGCAGGAGGACTACAGCCTCTATATATATGGGCCATATACAGAGCTGTCAGAGTTTCCTTTGCTTTTCTACAGTCCCTGACAGGTTTCTCATCGCTCCGAACTTTCAGCTGCAATCTTCAGTTTAAACTCTGCAGTATCGCTTTTTCTTTCTGGTGGCATGTTTGTGTTCTCTCAGTCTTTGTGGTTTACTCTTGTAATTTTTTCAGCATCAGTGTTCAGTTGTCACGAGTGTTGACAATGACCTGTTGTTGTCATGGATGGTATGGAGGATATTTTTGACAAATAAGTCGCTTCCAAATATAAGTCGCAGGACCAGCCAAACTTCAGAATATCAAGGCCCAATTTGAAATGTGAAAAATCTCTGTGGCTCACCAGAACCTTTAATCACAACTGTGATCAACATACAGGACTAGAAGCTTTGTTCTGATATTAATGTAAGGGGTCAACAAATAAGATGTCACTTGTCATATTAAGTTAAGACAGTAGTAGAATAACGCTTAACTGGTTTGTTTCATTAGTTCTTAATGTGTTTTTTAAAACCATCTCATGAATATTTTACAGTAATTAAAATCATATTTTAAAAAGATCGAGGATTTAAAACACATTTGTTTAATTTTAATGACCTCTCACAGCCCACCTGCAGTACCACGATGCCCCACCAGAGGGCCGCGGCCCACACTTTGGGAATCACTGAGACAAACGATTAAAAAAAAGTGCAACCTATAGTCTGGAAAATACAGTATGTGGGTTGCGCCCATGAAAGATTTGCCAAATGTCCTCTGCCGATGCCAAATAGCTTTTTGTTTTAGCTGCTAACTCCTGTTTTGAGCTTTTCTGCAGGTTCCTTACAAATGTGGCACCATTTAAAAAGCAGTCTTTCCAACAGTATAAACTTCACTGCCAAGAAGCATTCTCACATTAGCTGATGTCTTATACTTATTATGTTATTTCCATTCTACTCGCTGTGTTATGAAAACCTCGCAAAAAAAAACCTCCACCTGTACCACTGCTATTCTTTATGTCAAGAGAAAACCGTGGTCTCGTGAAAGTAGCATCAGACAATTTCTGTTTTTCTTTGTCTTTTTTTGTAATGGAAACAAAGGAATATTAAGAAACGGAGCAAAATGAAATCATTATCTTGTATTGAACAGAGCACATCGCTGTGTGTAATTCTTTCTGTACCTCTGGGTGTGAAAGGAGCTGGCAATTTTCTCGCTCTGTTTACCAGAAGCAAAATGCAGCGTGACAGATATTTCAAACTGTTTGAGGGGGATCAAAGATTGCACCAGGCGACAACTAACAGAAACAACTGAGCTGCCTGCTTGCAGATTTCTACCCGATATCACTGCCAGGTTTTGTAGATACATGATTTCTGTCTTGTGTCTGTTTTTTTCCCTTCCCTCTATTTTTCCACCTTATTCTTCTGTGCCTTTTCCTTGCTATGTCTCTCTCTCTTTATTTTTTTTATCTCCTTCCTTTTCTGTCTCCCCTCGACGCACAAGCCGTCTGTTTGGCATGTCTTTTTAACCCCACCCAGCAGACATGACAGCACCCGTGATCAGAGGCCTGGCTTGGCATTGCACAAACAGATGTGGTGTCAGCATGGCAGCCAGGCAGTGTGTGTGTGTGTGTGTCTGTGTGTGTGTGCATATCGTGATTTTCTTTTTTCCCCCTTTTGCACCTTCTGAATGTGATGCACAAACCAAAGTGAATATCATCGTGATCACAGTTTTGTGTAATGCTGTTTTTTACCAGCCAGTCGGGCAGGTGCGTAATACCCGAGCCGTGGCCCCGGTGGACGCTTCCTGTCTGGATCGCTACCAGGAGCACAGGTCTGCTGAAAATGTGTCTGCTTGTGATCTGAATTCAAATGGGGGCAGTTTGGCTTTGTGCAACCCCAACAGACTCTCATGGCAAGGAGAAAAAGGAAGCCTCAAATGCAACCCCGTGCAACTGGCTTTACAATGATATTACACCTTAAGCTCTCTTTCTCTGAGGATGATCAAAAGGCCGAATCGTTAATCGTTGCTTTATTTATTTTACTGGCTGCGCTTCTGTTGTGCAACCTTACGTCATTTGTGAATGAGCGTAAGAGCTCCTATACGCCTCGCGATTTCTGGAGGAGTATAAGATCATGACATCTCATCTATACGGTGTTCAGAATAGTACGTGCCGACTATACGTCGATGAGCCCGGTGGACAAACACGATGAAATAAGTTGCTTTGTTTCAGCATCTACTGTGAACCAAAATGCTTTTTAAGAAAAACAGTGAAGGAGAAGAAGGTGTTCATGG
The DNA here is from genome assembly GCA_018398805.1 of Hirundichthys speculiger. Classification (NCBI taxonomy): domain Eukaryota; kingdom Metazoa; phylum Chordata; class Actinopteri; order Beloniformes; family Exocoetidae; genus Hirundichthys; species Hirundichthys speculiger. Next base: position 289,102 of record JAGFBZ010000651.1, read on the forward strand.
TTAGGGAGAAGAGGCCAACTCTGAGTTCAGGTCACAATAATCAATGCGTCATTACTTCCACCAAGGAGATTATGTTTTTACTGGTGTTTATCTGTCTGTTTGTTTGTTTGTTTGTTTGTTTGTTTGTTTGTTTGTCTGTGTAACTCAAGAAGTTATAGATGGATTTTGGTGAAATTTTCAGAAGTTGTCGGAAATATGAAAAGAAAGAACTGATTTCATTTTGGATGTGATCCAGAAGAAATCCTGGATTCTGGATCACTTTCAAATTTTCGATAACATTGCGGTCAATGGGGCCAAAAAATTTGTTTCTCAATATCTCCGTTAATTATTGCCTAAAACTCATGAAATTTGACTCAGGGATTGACAATGGGAACCTCTATCAAATTTCAAAGGCGGATCCGGATCTGATCCAGAACGTGGATTTTATCACAATCTGTAAATTGCTACATGGGGGAATTCTTGCACTATGCGCTTTCCGAGTGCTTTTTTAGTTTGTTTGTCTGTCTGTGTTCAAGATAACTCAAAAAGTTAAGGATGTATTTTGGTGAAATTTTCCGGAGTTGTCGGAAATATGAAAAGGAAGAACTGATTTCATTTTGGGTGCGATCCAGAAGAAATTCTGGATTCTGGATCACTTTCAAATTTCCGATACAATTGCAGTCAATGGGGCTGAAAGTTTTGTTTTCTTAATATCTCCATTAATTATTGCCCAAAACTCATGAAATTTGACTCAGGGATTGGCAATTGGAACCACTATCAAATTTCAAACGCTGATCCGGAACTGATCCAGAAGGCGGATTTTTATCGCAATCTCTATAAAAACATTGAGGTTGTTTAATTTCAATATATTGACTTTGGAAACAAATATTGAATGAAATCTTTATAGCATTATTATTTATTGTTGTGTGCTTCACAAATTAAAGGAAGATATGGTACTTTTTTCAGCGGTCCCATATTGTCAGTGCTATATGTATGACTAATATGGTGTAAATTGCTGTGTGGGGGAATTGTTGCGCTTGGTGGAGGTCTGCGCTCTCTGAGTGCTTCTCTAGTTTCAAGTTGCATTTAAATTGGCTTGTAGACGGAGTCGCAGGATTTCTGACGCTGTCAGAAATGTACACCAGGCAATCTTTGGTCACATGACCAGTGTGATGGCCGTCGCCAAGGCGCTCATATTGTAGGATGTTGGACGAAAGACGTCCCCGCGATTCTTTCACCGAGCCGATCTTTCGTCTGCGACAGGCCAAAATCGTGCGGCGTATAGAAGCAGTTTTTGTAACCTTATTTGTGTGGGATGTGTCCAACTGGGTCGAATCTGCTAGCTGGTTCAGCTCAGTGCATTGCTTTAGAAGCAAAGCTGCAAAAATGATTTTCTTCCTGCATCGCCTGCAGTCAGATCCACAGAAAGCAGAGTGAGAGGAAGCCATTACTCTCCTGTAATGATGATGTTTCAAGGTGGGCTTTGTCCTCTCTCGTCTTTAGGAGAGCGCTCCAGGCTTTATTTCTTTTTGATTGTTACATTCCATTACATGAAAAGGTTACTCAAATATTATTCCCGGCAAGGGGAGCTCGACTGCGACAGATTATTCTGGTCGTGCTTGAGTCTTAACTTGTAAGAGGTGACGCTAATTCAAGACTACAGGGAAGTTTATTTGATGTCATCGTCTCGAGTCTGACAAGTGAAGGAAGTGCCGTCATAGGACTCGTTTCGGCAAGCCAGTCATGCAAGCGAGTGGAGTTCAGGAGGGAGGGGAGCCTTTGAGGAGCTGGGGGGGATGGGGGGGGGGGGGGTGCTGTTGACAGCTTTGTGTTGCAGAGTGTTGTGCGGCTGATAAAGTAGCCCAGTTAATCAGGTAAATAGGCCTTTAATGAAGTGTGTTTGTCTGACGGTGTGCCAGCCCGGTGCCAGGAAATCCCACTGAGACTCTCCTGTTTCTGGCTTTCTACTGCATGTGCACGCACTACCACCATCTCCCTCATGCACACACACACACACACACACACACCAACTCACAGGAGACAGATTGAATTGTGTCTAATGCATATTGCATTTTCCCCTTACAAGATGCCACCGCCCACATACAGTAAGAGCCTGTGTTTTTTCCCGACTGTCTGTGCGAGAGGAGGAGTTCTGGCTCCGGGCCTGAGCCGGTGGCTGGAGGTGCGCCCACCGCTGATCAGTGGTGACATCTCTTGTTTTTTCTTGTTTCCAGCGGAGGTGACTGTCTCCTAAAAGCACAGCTTTGCTCTCGTGATATTCGTTTAATTGAAACCCCACTTCCTTTTGACCTGAATAGATATTTGATTCACAGAATTTTCGGTTGAAACTCGACGAGCTCTTCTGCGTGTCTCGAACCCACGTGTTCTCACAGAGGCCGAAGTGCCACAGACGCACAGACTGCTCACTTTGCTTAACGTTCAATCATAGTGGCAGTGCAATAATAGGCTGTCACATCGGTTTCGTGATTTAATCACAGGGAGTAATTGCAGATCAAAGATTGTGCGACACTGATGCTTCCCACCTTTGTATAAATGAGGTTTTCTTTTATGGTGACTGTTTCACTCCACCAGGGGCTAAACTTTTCTTTTCTCCAAAATGGAAAATTTAAAACAATGTAAAGTAAATTGGCCACTTTTAATTCATTAATGTGCAAAATATGAAGTGGCCATGACATTTTTGAAATCTGGTTATTGTCAAGATTAAGATTAATTTAGAGAACTGTTTAACTGTTAAAACTAAACTTTATGGCATGTAAGAATGCAGTTTCTTTTATGATAGTGAGTCTGGGATCTCCTGACTTCCTGACCTGCTGTCTTCCAGGGAAGTTTGTGACGGCATAGATAACAAATTTAGTTACACCCCATTTCCTGGACTAACACAACCACATGTGTCTGGACCTTCTGTTGGCCATTTGGACTCTGAGACAAAGAGCAATAAAACTCAGAACACGAAGATCTCTCTGGATCTTTTAAGAACTGAGACAGTCTGACAGTGGGTGTGCATTTGTCCATGGCAGCATCTCGGTGGTGTAACATCGGCCAATTAAAATATTCTGCATGGCATATTAAATCTTTGTATTAATGATTGTATTAAATTCTTTAAATGACCTTTGTTTCTAGTCTTGTCAATGGCACCAGATAAAAGAACACGGAGAATAACTTTCTTTTATCATAACCCTCTATCACAGCCATTCCCAAACTTCAGGAATACCAAGGCCCAATTTGAAATGTGAAAAATCTCCACGGCCCACCGAAACCTTTAATCACAGCTGTGATCAACATACAGGACTAGAAGTTATGTTCCACTATTAATGTAAGGGGTCAACAAATAAATTGACACTTGTCATATTATGTTAAGATGACAGTAGAATAACACTTAACTGGTTTGTTTTATTACTTCTTAATGTTTTTTTTTTAATAATGTCAGGAATCTTTAACATAATTAAAAACACATTTAAAAAAGATCGAGGATTTAAAACATATTTGTTTAATTTTAATGACCTCTTGCTGCCCACCTGCAGTACCTTGATGGCCCACCAGGGGGCCGCGGCCCACACTTTGAGAATCACTGCTCTATCATAATTCTCGCCTGTTACACCTCAGCCAGGTTCTTCTCAGTTTGTCCACAGGAACATAATGGGATTAAGGGCAAAAGTCCACGCTGAGATCTTCCATCTCTAGCCAGTTTGATAAGCTGTTCGTTTTTCTCCATCCCAGTGAGGTTTTGCTGATCTCGCTTCCTCCGATATGCTAAATGCCCTCTCCGCCAAATTTAAAACGCTTGTCTAAATGCTATTTCCACCCACATAGAGAGAAAAACCTGGTAGCTCTGAAAGCCTCCCTTGACCCGCGAACCCTTTAAATAACTTGTGCATAACTGATGCTGCCTTTATGCAAATACATTTCTCGTACTTCCACTTCTTAATTCTCCATGTCTAATGTAGCTCTTCTGTATTTTTGCACGTTAAAAAGCAAACCAAACAGCAGTCACACTACTGAGAATAAGACCCACAGGATGGCTTTGTTCAGGTACTTTACTCACTTGCTTTTTCATATTCTAATAACTTTGAATATAAATGTTCTTTTTTTTTAAGTGCAAATTGATGTGCTTACATGACAACATTCAGTTAGAGCAAAGATATCCAATATGCTATGAAAAAAAGCTGCCAGAAATGGATTTAGTGTTATTAGTAGATACGTAACTTTGAACAACTTTGAACATCTACATTAACAAAAATATATTTAGAAAATATTAAATGTAATCTTGCTGTTTGGAAGCTTCTAGGAGGCATTTTAAAACCACAACCGCCCCTGTTCACCCTCTCACAGGTTAACAGCTCGGATGGAACTTTTTGCATTCTGATTTTTAAATATTTTTGGAATAAACATCTGCCTTATTTTGCAGCAGTTTTAAGGAAATTGTTGATAAATTGTCGCCAAATTACTCTGTCAGGCTTGAAGCTGGGCAAGGATGCAGAACACAGGAGGAATGTGGATAAAAAGAGACTTTAAAAAAAGATTTTCAATGAAAAGGGAAGGGAAAAAAAAAAAAAGAAAACAGGAGAGCGCCTCAGGGCAGAAAGTTCAGAAAACAGCAAGTGAAAAATTGTTCACGTATGGAGGGAGGTGATGACTAATGGCGGACAGGTGTGCGGTGGGAACAGAGCAGCGATGCAATCAGCCGAACTGAGAACAAGTGTGGAGCAGGAAGACACAGAGAGGCGAATTTAAAAAAAAAATGCTTTCAAAGTAAGACAGGAAGTGAA